>CAMPQE020000061.1:25000-30907 GCA_946902985.2 Meconema thalassinum | reverse complement strand
TAATAATAATAATAGTAGGCACTGATAGAGACGAGTTCATAAATTTCGATGAAATAGAAAATACTAATAATAATGATAATTATAATAATAATAATAGTCGCCTCCATGGCGTAGCGGTCAGCATGGTTAGCTGCCGCGCCGGAGGTCCTGAGTTCGATTCCGGGCTTTGCCATGTAATTTGATAAGTGGTATGAGGACTGTAACGGGGTCTACTCAGCCTCGGGTGGCACAAATGAGTTGAGGGTGTTCGATTCCCAGCTCAGCCATCCTCGAAGTGGGTTTCCGTGGTTTCCCACTTCTTCTTCGGGCAAATGCCGGCCGAGAAATGTGTTGAGATTTCGGTTTACATTTAATAATAATAATAAAAATAATAATAATTATAATAATAATAATAATATTTTTAATAATAATGATAATAATAATAATAATACTAAGGTGACAAGTTTTAAAAAACTATTCGGAAAATCACCAGGCAGTAATAGGCATAATAAATAAATAAATAAATAAATAAATATTTAAATAAATTTCCATGAAAAGAAAAATAATAATAATAAAAATGATAATAATAATAATAGTAGGCACTGATAGAGACGAGTTCATAAATTTCGATGAAATAGAAAATACTAATAATAATGATAATTATAATAATAATAATAGTCGCCTCCATGGCGTAGCGGTCAGCATGGTTAGCTGCCGCGCCGGAGGTCCTGAGTTCGATTCCGGGCTTTGCCATGAAATTTGATTAGTGGTATGAGGACTGGAACGGGGTCTACTCAGCCTCGGGTGGCACAAATGAGTTGAGGGGGTTCGATTCCCAGCTCAGCCATCCTCGAAGTGGTTTTCCGTGGTTTCCCACTTCCTCTTCGGGCAAATGCCGGCCGAGAAATGTGTTGAGATTTCGGTTTACATTTAATATAATAATAATAATTATAATGATAATAATAATATTTTTAATAATAATGATAATAATAATAATAATAATAATAATAATAATAATAATACTAAGGTGACAAGTTTTAAAAAACTATTCGGAAAATCACCAGACAGTAATAGGCATAATAAATAAAATAAATAAATAAATAAATATATAAATAAATTTCCATGAAAAGAAAAATAATAATAATAAAAATGATAATAATAATAATAATAGTAGGCACTGATAGAGACGAGTTCATAAATTTCGATGAAATAGAAAATACTAATAATAATGATAATTATAATAATAATAATAGTCGCCTCCATGGCGTAGCGGTCAGCATGGTTAGCTGCCGCGCCGGAGGTCCTGAGTTCGATTCCGGGCTTTGCCATGTAATTTGATAAGTGGTATGAGGACTGGAACGGGGTCTACTCAGCCTCGGGTGGCACAAATGAGTTGAGGGTGTTCGATTCCCAGCTCAGCCATCCTCGAAGTGGTTTTCCGTGGTTTCCCACTTCCTCTTCGGGCAAATGGCGGCCGAGAAACGTGTTGAGATTTCGGTTTACATTTAATAATAATAATAATTATAATAATAATAATAATATTTTTAATAATAATGATAATAATAATAATTATAATAATAATAATACTAAGGTGACAAGTTTTAAAAAACTATTCGGAAAATCACCAGACAGTAATAGGCATAATAAATAAATAAATAAATAAATACATAAATAAATATTTAAATAAATTTCCATGAAAAGAAAAATAATAATAATAAAAATGATAATAATAATAATAGTAGGCACTGATAGAGACGAGTTCATAAATTTCGATGAAATAGAAAATACTAATAATAATGATAATTATAATAATAATATTAGTCGCCTCCATGGCGTAGCGGTCAGCATGGTTAGCTGCCGCGCCGGAGGTCCTGAGTTCGATTCCGGGCTTTGCCATGTAATTTGATAAGTGGTATGAGGACTGTAACGGGGTCTACTCAGCCTCGGGTGGCACAAATGAGTTGAGGGTGTTCGATTCCCAGCTCAGCCATCCTCGAAGTGGGTTTCCGTGGTTTCCCACTTCTTCTTCGGGCAAATGCCGGCCGAGAAATGTGTTGAGATTTCGGTTTACATTTAATAATAATAATAAAAATAATAATAATAATAATAATAATAATAATATTTTTAATAATAATGATAATAATAATAATAATACTAAGGTGACAAGTTTTAAAAAACTATTCGGAAAATCACCAGGCAGTAATAGGCATAATAAATAAATAAATAAATAAATAAATATTTAAATAAATTTCCATGAAAAGAAAAATAATAATAATAAAAATGATAATAATAATAATAGTAGGCACTGATAGAGACGAGTTCATAAATTTCGATGAAATAGAAAATACTAATAATAATGATAATTATAATAATAATAATAGTCGCCTCCATGGCGTAGCGGTCAGCATGGTTAGCTGCCGCGCCGGAGGTCCTGAGTTCGATTCCGGGCTTTGCCATGAAATTTGATTAGTGGTATGAGGACTGGAACGGGGTCTACTCAGCCTCGGGTGGCACAAATGAGTTGAGGGGGTTCGATTCCCAGCTCAGCCATCCTCGAAGTGGTTTTCCGTGGTTTCCCACTTCCTCTTCGGGCAAATGCCGGCCGAGAAATGTGTTGAGATTTCGGTTTACATTTTATAATAATAATAAAAATAAAAATAATAATAATAATAATAATAATAATAATAATAATAATAAATATTACTGAAGCCTCCGTGGCTTAGGCAGCAGCAGGCCGGCCTCTCACCGCTGGGTCCGTGGCTCAAATCCCGGCCACTCCATGTGAGATCTGTGCAGGACAAAACGGAGGCAGACAGGTTTTTACTCCGGGTACCCTGTCAAAATTTCATTCCAGCAATACTCTCCACTATCATTTCATTTCATCTGTCATTCATATAATCAATGCCCCAGAGGAGTGCGTCAGGCCACGGCAGCCGGCACAGTTCATATCCTCGCCGCTAGAAGGGGGCTTCATTCATTCCATTCCTGACCCGGTCGGAGACTGGAAGCCGGCTGTGGCTTTTCATTTCAATAATAAATATTACTAATAATAATAATAATACTAAGGGGACAAGTTTTAAAATGCTATTCGCAAAATGACCAGACCAAAAAACCCAGGCTTTCGGGACTCCCAAACAAAAGGAGAGACCCCATCTTGCAGCGCTCACTTGCCAACGGCCATACCATGTTGAGTACACCGGTTCTCGTTCGATCACCGCAGTTAAGCAACATAGGGCGCGGTCAGTACTTGGAGGGGAGACCGCCTGGGAACACCACGTGCTGTTGGCGACTGTCCGTTTTATTTATAATCATCATCATTATCGCGATCCCAGAGGATCAGCTAAAAATCATCCCGAATAATAATAATAATAATAATAATAATAAATATTACTGAAGCCTCCGTGGCTTAGGCAGCAGCAGGCCGGCCTCTCACCCCTGGGTCCGTGGCTCAAATCCCGGCCACTCCATGTGAGATCTGTGCAGGACAAAACGGAGGCAGACAGGTTTTTACTCCGGGTACCCTGTCAAAATTTCATTCCAGCAACACTCTCCACTATCATTTCATTTCATCTGTCATTCATTTAATCATTTCCCCAGAGGAGTGCGTCAGGCCTCGGCAGCCGGCACAGTTCATATCCTCGCCGCTAGAAGGGGGCTTCATTCATTCCATTCCTGACCCGGTCGGAGACTGGAAGCCGGCTGTGGCTTTTCATTTCAATAATAAATATTACTAATAATAATACTAAGGGGACAAGTATTAAAATGCTATTCCCAAAATGACCAGACCAAAGAACCCAGGCTTTCGGGACTCCCAAACAAAAGGAGAGACCCCATCTTGCAGCGCTCACTTGCCAACGGCCATACCATGTTGAGTACACCGGTTCTCGTTCGATCACCGCAGTTAAGCTACATAGGGCGCGGTCAGTACTTGGAGTGGAGACCGCCTGGGAACACCACGTGCTGTTGGCGACTGTCCGTTTTATTTATAATCATCATCATTATCGCGATCCCAGAGGATCAGCTAAAAATAATCCCGAGTGCTCGACAGATTTCTCCGCTACTCCGGCCAACTCTGATGCGTAGGGACAGTGGGAATCTCGAACACCCACCCGACGACGATGCGGATCGACGCTCCAGCCTGTCCGGCGCACGGCCGCACGGTAATTAGCTCCCGCCGTCCGCCCGCGCTTTGACTTATTCAACGACGCCCACCGCGATCCCGAGTGCTCGACAGATTTCTCCGCTACTCCGGCAAACTCTGAAGCGTAGGGACAGTGGGAATCTCGAACACCCACCCAACGACGATGCGGATCGACGCTCCAGCCTGTCCGGCGCACGGCCGCACGGTAATTAGCTCCCGCCGTCCGCCCATGCTTTGACTTATTCAACGACGCCCACCGCGATCCCGAGTGCTCGACAGATTTCTCCGCTACTCCGGCAAACTCTGAAGCGTAGGGACAGTGGGAATCTCGAACACCCACCCGACGACGATGCGGATCGACGCTCCAGCCTGTCCGGCACACGGCCGCACGGTAATTAGCTCCCGCCGTCCGCCCGCGCTTTGACTTATTCAACGACGCCCACCGCGATCCCGAGTGCTCGACAGATTTCTCCGCTTCTCCGGCAAACTCTGAAGCGTAGGGACAGTGGGAATCTCGAACACCCACCCAACGACGATGCGGATCGACGCTCCAGCCTGTCCGGCACACGGCCGCACGGTAATTAGCTCCCGCCGTCCGCCCGCGCTTTGACTTATTCAACGACGCCCACCGCGATCCCGAGTGCTCGACAGATTTCTCCGCTTCTCCGGCAAACTCTGAAGCGTAGGGACAGTGGGAATCTCGAACACCCACCCGACGACGATGCGGATCGACGCTCCAGCCTGTCCGGCGCACGGCCGCACGGTAATTAGCTCCCGCCGTCCGCCCGCGCTTTGACTTATTCAACGACGCCCACCGCGATCCCGAGTGCTCGACAGATTTCTCCGCTACTCCGGCAAACTCTGAAGCGTAGGGACAGTGGGAATCTCGAACACCCACCCAACGACGATGCGGATCGACGCTCCAGCCTGTCCGGCGCACGGCCGCACGGTAATTAGCTCCCGCCGTCCGCCCATGCTTTGACTTATTCAACGACGCCCACCGCGATCCCGAGTGCTCGACAGATTTCTCCGCTACTCCGGCAAACTCTGAAGCGTAGGGACAGTGGGAATCTCGAACACCCACCCGACGACGATGCGGATCGACGCTCCAGCCTGTCCGGCACACGGCCGCACGGTAATTAGCTCCCGCCGTCCGCCCGCGCTTTGACTTATTCAACGACGCCCACCGCGATCCCGAGTGCTCGACAGATTTCTCCGCTTCTCCGGCAAACTCTGAAGCATAGGGACAGTGGGAATCTCGAACACCCACCCGACGACGATGCGGATCGACGCTCCAGCCTGTCCGGCACACGGCCGCCCGGTAATTAGCTCCCGCCGTCCGCCCGCGCTTTGACTCATTCAGCGACGCCCACCGCGATCCCGAGTGCTCGACAGATTTCTCCGCTACTCCTGCAAACTCTGAAGCGTAGGGACAGTGGGAATCTCGAACACCCACCCGACGACGATGCGGATCGACGCTCCAGCCTGTCCGGCGCACGGCCGCACGGTAATTAGCTCCCGCCGTCCGCCCGCGCTTTGACTTATTCAACGACGCCCACCGAGATCCCGAGTGCTCGACAGATTTCTCCGCTTCTCCGGCAAACTCAGGCGAACGACGCTTCGCATCCCGGCAGTCATCACCAGACACATGAAGCGATGACCGGCGGGACCCCAGCAGAAAATCTTCGCAGCTCTTGCGCACACCGACGCCCACTCCTGCACAAACCTTCGCACGCACCTGACCATGGTCCCATCGAGCGAAAAAAAAAAAAATCCAGGCATGTCCT
>CAMPQE020000061.1:7500-15000 GCA_946902985.2 Meconema thalassinum | reverse complement strand
ACCGGTGTACTCAACATGGTATGGCCGTTGGCAAGTGAGCGCTGCAAGATGGGGTCTCTCCTTTTGTTTGGGAGTCCCGAAAGCCTGGGTTTTTTGGTCTGGTCATTTTGCGAATAGCATTTTAAAACTTGTCCCCTTAGTATTATTATTATTATTAGTAATATTTATTATTGAAATGAAAAGCCACAGCCGGCTTCCAGTCTCCGACCGGGTCAGGAATGGAATGAATGAAGCCCCCTTCTAGCGGCGAGGATATGAACTGTGCCGGCTGCCGTGGCCTGACGCACTCCTCTGGGGCATTGATTATATGAATGACAGATGAAATGAAATGATAGTGGAGAGTATTGCTGGAATGAAATTTTGACAGGGTACCCGGAGTAAAAACCTGTCTGCCTCCGTTTTGTCCTGCACAGATCTCACATGGAGTGGCCGGGATTTGAGCCACGGACCCAGCGGTGAGAGGCCGGCCTGCTGCTGCCTAAGCCACGGAGGCTTCAGTAATATTTATTATTATTATTATTATTATTATTATTATTATTATTATTTTTATTTTTATTATTATTATAAAATGTAAACCGAAATCTCAACACATTTCTCGGCCGGCATTTGCCCGAAGAGGAAGTGGGAAACCACGGAAAACCACTTCGAGGATGGCTGAGCTGGGAATCGAACCCCCTCAACTCATTTGTGCCACCCGAGGCTGAGTAGACCCCGTTCCAGTCCTCATACCACTAATCAAATTTCATGGCAAAGCCCGGAATCGAACTCAGGACCTCCGGCGCGGCAGCTAACCATGCTGACCGCTACGCCATGGAGGCGACTATTATTATTATTATAATTATCATTATTATTAGTATTTTCTATTTCATCGAAATTTATGAACTCGTCTCTATCAGTGCCTACTATTATTATTATTATCATTTTTATTATTATTATTTTTCTTTTCATGGAAATTTATTTAAATATTTATTTATTTATTTATTTATTTATTATGCCTATTACTGCCTGGTGATTTTCCGAATAGTTTTTTAAAACTTGTCACCTTAGTATTATTATTATTATTATCATTATTATTAAAAATATTATTATTATTATTATTATTATTATTATTTTTATTATTATTATTAAATGTAAACCGAAATCTCAACACATTTCTCGGCCGGCATTTGCCCGAAGAAGAAGTGGGAAACCACGGAAACCCACTTCGAGGATGGCTGAGCTGGGAATCGAACACCCTCAACTCATTTGTGCCACCCGAGGCTGAGTAGACCCCGTTACAGTCCTCATACCACTTATCAAATTACATGGCAAAGCCCGGAATCGAACTCAGGACCTCCGGCGCGGCAGCTAACCATGCTGACCGCTACGCCATGGAGGCGACTAATATTATTATTATAATTATCATTATTATTAGTATTTTCTATTTCATCGAAATTTATGAACTCGTCTCTATCAGTGCCTACTATTATTATTATTATCATTTTTATTATTATTATTTTTCTTTTCATGGAAATTTATTTAAATATTTATTTATGTATTTATTTATTTATTTATTTATTATGCCTATTACTGTCTGGTGATTTTCCGAATAGTTTTTTAAAACTTGTCACCTTAGTATTATTATTATTATAATTATTATTATTATCATTATTATTAAAAATATTATTATTATTATTATAATTATTATTATTATTAAATGTAAACCGAAATCTCAACACGTTTCTCGGCCGCCATTTGCCCGAAGAGGAAGTGGGAAACCACGGAAAACCACTTCGAGGATGGCTGAGCTGGGAATCGAACACCCTCAACTCATTTGTGCCACCCGAGGCTGAGTAGACCCCGTTCCAGTCCTCATACCACTTATCAAATTACATGGCAAAGCCCGGAATCGAACTCAGGACCTCCGGCGCGGCAGCTAACCATGCTGACCGCTACGCCATGGAGGCGACTATTATTATTATTATAATTATCATTATTATTAGTATTTTCTATTTCATCGAAATTTATGAACTCGTCTCTATCAGTGCCTACTATTATTATTATTATTATCATTTTTATTATTATTATTTTTCTTTTCATGGAAATTTATTTATATATTTATTTATTTATTTATTTTATTTATTATGCCTATTACTGTCTGGTGATTTTCCGAATAGTTTTTTAAAACTTGTCACCTTAGTATTATTATTATTATTATTATTATTATTATTATTATTATCATTATTATTAAAAATATTATTATTATCATTATAATTATTATTATTATATTAAATGTAAACCGAAATCTCAACACATTTCTCGGCCGGCATTTGCCCGAAGAGGAAGTGGGAAACCACGGAAAACCACTTCGAGGATGGCTGAGCTGGGAATCGAACCCCCTCAACTCATTTGTGCCACCCGAGGCTGAGTAGACCCCGTTCCAGTCCTCATACCACTAATCAAATTTCATGGCAAAGCCCGGAATCGAACTCAGGACCTCCGGCGCGGCAGCTAACCATGCTGACCGCTACGCCATGGAGGCGACTATTATTATTATTATAATTATCATTATTATTAGTATTTTCTATTTCATCGAAATTTATGAACTCGTCTCTATCAGTGCCTACTATTATTATTATTATCATTTTTATTATTATTATTTTTCTTTTCATGGAAATTTATTTAAATATTTATTTATGTATTTATTTATTTATTTATTTATTATGCCTATTACTGTCTGGTGATTTTCCGAATAGTTTTTTAAAACTTGTCACCTTAGTATTATTATTATTATAATTATTATTATTATCATTATTATTAAAAATATTATTATTATTATTATAATTATTATTATTATTAAATGTAAACCGAAATCTCAACACGTTTCTCGGCCGCCATTTGCCCGAAGAGGAAGTGGGAAACCACGGAAAACCACTTCGAGGATGGCTGAGCTGGGAATCGAACACCCTCAACTCATTTGTGCCACCCGAGGCTGAGTAGACCCCGTTCCAGTCCTCATACCACTTATCAAATTACATGGCAAAGCCCGGAATCGAACTCAGGACCTCCGGCGCGGCAGCTAACCATGCTGACCGCTACGCCATGGAGGCGACTATTATTATTATTATAATTATCATTATTATTAGTATTTTCTATTTCATCGAAATTTATGAACTCGTCTCTATCAGTGCCTACTATTATTATTATTATTATCATTTTTATTATTATTATTTTTCTTTTCATGGAAATTTATTTATATATTTATTTATTTATTTATTTTATTTATTATGCCTATTACTGTCTGGTGATTTTCCGAATAGTTTTTTAAAACTTGTCACCTTAGTATTATTATTATTATTATTATTATTATTATTATTATTATTATTATTATCATTATTATTAAAAATATTATTATTATCATTATAATTATTATTATTATATTAAATGTAAACCGAAATCTCAACACATTTCTCGGCCGGCATTTGCCCGAAGAGGAAGTGGGAAACCACGGAAAACCACTTCGAGGATGGCTGAGCTGGGAATCGAACCCCCTCAACTCATTTGTGCCACCCGAGGCTGAGTAGACCCCGTTCCAGTCCTCATACCACTAATCAAAGCCCGGAATCGAACTCAGGACCTCCAGCGCGGCAGCTAACCATGCTGACCGCTACGCCATGGAGGCGACTAATATTATTATTATAATTATCATTATTATTAGTATTTTCTATTTCATCGAAATTTATGAACTCGTCTCTATCAGTGCCTACTATTATTATTATTATCATTTTTATTATTATTATTTTTCTTTTCATGGAAATTTATTTAAATATTTATTTATGTATTTATTTATTTATTTATTTATTATGCCTATTACTGTCTGGTGATTTTCCGAATAGTTTTTTAAAACTTGTCACCTTAGTATTATTATTATTATAATTATTATTATTATCATTATTATTAAAAATATTATTATTATTATTATAATTATTATTATTATTAAATGTAAACCGAAATCTCAACACGTTTCTCGGCCGCCATTTGCCCGAAGAGGAAGTGGGAAACCACGGAAAACCACTTCGAGGATGGCTGAGCTGGGAATCGAACACCCTCAACTCATTTGTGCCACCCGAGGCTGAGTAGACCCCGTTCCAGTCCTCATACCACTTATCAAATTACATGGCAAAGCCCGGAATCGAACTCAGGACCTCCGGCGCGGCAGCTAACCATGCTGACCGCTACGCCATGGAGGCGACTATTATTATTATTATAATTATCATTATTATTAATATTTTCTATTTCATCGAAATTTATGAACTCGTCTCTATCAGTGCCTACTATTATTATTATTATTATCATTTTTATTATTATTATTTTTCTTTTCATGGAAATTTATTTATATATTTATTTATTTATTTATTTATTTTATTAATTATGCCTATTTTTGTCTGGTGATTTTCCGAATAGTTTTTTAAAACTTGTCACCTTAGTATTATTATTATTATTATCATTATTATTAAAAATATTATTATTATTATTATTATTATTATTATTATTTTTATTATTATTATTTTTCTTTTCATGGAAATTTATTTATATATTTATTTATTTATTTTATTTATTATGCCTATTACTGTCTGGTGATTTTCCGAATAGTTTTTCAAAACTTGTCACCTTAGTATTATTATTATTATTATTATCATTATTATTTAAAAAAATATTATTATTAATATTATTATTATTATTTTTATTATTATTATTAAATGTAAACCGAAATCTCAACACATTTCTCGACCGGCATTTGCCCGAAGTGGACGTGGGAAACCACGGAAAACCTGCTCCCGCCGTTTACCCACTTATTTTTCGACTAGACGGCTATTCCCGCCGTTTACCCACCTTGCAATAAGATAGCCAAATGTCTTCCCGCCGCTTACCCACCCTTTCGTAAAGTCAGTTAGTCCGGCCGCTTACCCACCCAATCGATCCCGCACGAGTCCCCTTAGGAAATCCATCGGAAGTTGCCCGCAAGCCTGACCCCTCGAACCCCTCGCATCGACCGTCAACTCGCCAGCCATCTCCGTACATCAGCTTAGGCGTGAGCTGGCGGAAGATGCGGCCGCAACAGAGGGTCGCCTGAAGCCGGTGAATGGACTTAGAAAATTTTTGCTGCCCTGTCGCTGACTAACGAAGTGACCTAATGCGTTTATGAAAAATTCTGAAAAAATTAACAAGTTTGAGAAACGGTATTTGAAACTTCGTCCCTAAAATCCAGCCTTCTATGTTGCTTCGTAGAAGAGTTATGAATTTTTTTTGTGCGTTTTTAACGTTTTTTTTTATGGAAAAAATAAATTTTTAAAATTGGCCACAGCCAGATGTTCCAGCCCGGATAGCACTATTTTTCAGTATAAACGAATTTATTTTTCGACTAGAGGGCTAGTCCCGCCGTTTACCCACATTTTATTAAGATGGCCAAATGTCTTCCCGCCGCTTACCCACCCTTTCGAAAAGACAGCTAGTCCCGCCGCTTACCCACCTTGCATTAAGATGGCCAAATGTCTTCCCGCCGCTTACCCACCCTTTCGAAATGGCAGCTAGTCCCGCCGCTTACCCACCCATTCGATCCCGCACGAGTCCCCTTAGGAAATCCATCGGAAGTTGCCCGCAAGCCTGACCCCTCGAACCCCTCGCATCGACCGTCAACTCGCCAGCCATCTCCGTACATCAGCTTAGGCCGGGGCCTCCCGCGTGAGCTGGCGGAAGATGCGGCCGCAACAGAGGGTTGCCTGAAGCCGGTGAATGGACTTAGAAAATTTTTGCTGCCCTGTCGCTCACTAACGAAGTGACCTAATGCGTTTATGAAAAATTCTGAAAAAATTAACAAGTTTGAGAAACGGTATTTGAAACTTCGTCCCTAAAATCCAGCCTTCTATGTTGCTTCGTAGAAAAGTTATGAATTTTTTTGTGCGTTTTTAACGTTTTTTTAATGGAAAAAATAAATTTTTAAAATTGGCCACAGCCAGATGTTCCAGCCCGGATAGCACTATTTTTCAGTATAAACGAATTCATTTTTCGACTAGAGGGCTAGTCAATAATTACTGTCAATAATTACTGTCTGGTGATTTTCCGAATAGTTTTTCAAAACTTGTCACCTTAGTATTATTATTATTATTATTATCATTATTATTAAAAAAATTATTATTATTATTATTATTATTATTATTATTATTAAATGTAAACCGAAATCTCAACACATTTCTCGGCCGGCATTTGCCCGAAGTGGACGTGGGAAACCACGGAAAACCTCCTCCCGCCGTTTACCCACTTATTTTTCGACTAGACGGCTATTCCCGCCGTTTACCCACCTTGCAATAAGATAGCCAAATGTCTTCCCGCTGCTTACCCACCCTTTCGAAAAGTCAGTTAGACCGGCCGCTTACCCACCCAATCGATCCCGCACGAGTCCCCTTAGGAAATCCATCGGAAGTTGCCCGCAAGCCTGACCCCTCGAACCCCTCGCATCGACCGTCAACTCGCCAGCCATCTCCGTACATCAGCTTAGGCCGGGGCCTCCCGCGTGAGCTGGCGGAAGATGCGGCCGCAACAGAGGGTCGCCGGATGCCGGTGAATGGACTTAGAAAATTTTTGCTGCCCTGTCGCTCACTAACGAAGTGACCTAATGCGTTTATGAAAAATTCTGAAAAAATTAACACGTTTGAGAAACGGTATTTAAAACTTCGTGCCTAAAATCCAGCCTTCTACGTTGCTTCGTTGAAAAGTTATGAATTTTTTTGTGCGTTTTTAACTCTTTTTAAATGGAAAAAATAAAAATTTTGAAAATCGGCCACAGCCAGATTTTCCATCCCGGATAGCACTATTTTTCAGTAAAAACGAATTTTAATTTTATCAAGTAACAAGCTCTGCTATAACTATCTTTGTACGACCCTTGGCTGGACGCGGCGGAGAGTGCGCGAGGGACTTGCGGTTATCGCAGGCAGTCAGCAAGTGTACTATCCCTCCCGAACATGACGTAGGGTATAGTATGGGGAGACCCAGGTCACTGGCATCTGAAACTGTTAGGACCTCCCCTGCACTGCAATGCCGCGAGCCTCTACCTCTTGGATATGCTCATGTGCGGCAAACAGTCATGATAAAGTAACCACTCGCTCTTCCTCGAGCGTGATATTGTCTCGTCCCGCAGGGACTTGTACGGATCTGCCCTCTGCGGCAGTTGACGAAGTTGGAGAGTTGATGATGGATGAAAGGGCCGCCGGACTCGTCCGGTAAGAGGTTCCTATGAGATGGATGGCCGGCCGGGTTAGAGAGCACCTCCTGAAACCCGAGCCACGAAAGGTCTTGTCAGGAGGGGGGCGCCTTCCTCGGCGCGGATATATTGATGAAGCTTGTAGCCTCTCTGTCCCGCCGCTTGTCGGCGGGCTTTGTTGGCGGCTTTCGAGCAGCGCTCTTCCTCGAGCAGCTCCCTGGTTGATCCTGCCAGTAGTCATATGCTTGTCTCAAAGATTAAGC
>CAMPQE020000060.1:0-32466 GCA_946902985.2 Meconema thalassinum | reverse complement strand
ATAACAGAATTCTTGCCCCTCACGCATGCGCACAATCCGCCTGGGCTCGTGACAAAATGGCGGTGAGAAGTCCATTAAAATGTAAGTTATTTAATAAGCTTCCATGTAATTGAAAACATAAATTAACCAAGTTCTGACAATAA
The DNA here is from genome assembly GCA_946902985.2 of Meconema thalassinum. Taxonomy (NCBI): domain Eukaryota; kingdom Metazoa; phylum Arthropoda; class Insecta; order Orthoptera; family Tettigoniidae; genus Meconema; species Meconema thalassinum. Next base: position 32,323 of record CAMPQE020000060.1, on the reverse strand, counting down.
AACATAATAACAGTATGAACGTATACAAATGTGCAACACTGATTTTTTTGAATAATGAAATGGATTATTTCCTTCAGACAGCAGCTTTTGAATATCCTGAATAGTTGCGTCTGCTACTGAACAACAGTGCGCGAGTAGGTATGTGGTTAAGGCGACTGACTGTGGTTCCAAGGAGCACCGGTTCGATCCCAGCTTTTTTTTTTTTTTTTTTTTTTTTACGAGCAATCATTTTTATTCACTGACAGAAAACATGTACATATACAGATGTTGTATCAAAAATACAGGGTGAATCCCACATAAGATAAACTTGTGTGTGGGCTTCATGAACACAATTTCTTAATTTATTTGCAACATGGTATTTGACTGATAATAATAAGAAAAGTTTATAGCAAAAGCATTAATTATAAGGATACTGAAAATAAAAGAAGATGATACATTACTTGTTTCTGACCGAGTTGGTTTAAATATGTTGGTGAAAATTTATAAGTTCATTTACTCTATCAAAGTTACTAAGGAGCCATATAAAAAGCCTTTTCTTCAATTTATTCAGGGTATTATTTGTCACATTTACTGGCAATATATTGTATATCCTAGTGCTAAGACAACTTAAATTCCTTTGGCCAAGTAGTGTGTTTCGACGAGGGATATTTATTCCAGTTCTGTCTTGAAGTCTAGTGCACATTTCAAGTTTTTGTCCATTTGAGAAGAGCTTCATATGTTTATGTATAAATATGATTGATGACTGAACAAATAACTGTCGTATGTTAAGCAACATGCTTTGTTGATACAGTTCACATGTTGGAAAAGTTGGTGGCCTTTTGTACATAACTTTTAGAATGAAATTCTGGCAGGTATTTACCTGAGCCAAATGTGAATCAAGTATTCCACCCCAACCATTTATTCCATATTGTAGTTGTGACTGGACTAAGGCAAAATATACAGTTCTCAAGACTGTTGCTGAAAGGATATTTCTGATTCTGTAAAATATATAAATTAACTTTTGAAGTTTATTGGCCAACGATGATGCATGCATATTCCACTTTAAATGACTATCTATAATAACCCCTAAATATGTAGCATTCATTGACTTCTGTAGGGTATAGCAGTTGCATCTTTCGCCATTGTTACAAATTGGTGTGTGGATCTTCAGTGTTAAATTGTCTGTGCGTTGTAATGTTTTGTTGTGTGAGAAGCCAGTTTTTTTTTACCACTCAAATATTGTTTAATCAAGGAGTATTAGTAAGGTTTTATGTCTGTTGAAGATACCTATTTCTACATTCCCTTTCAATACGTTTTATTTCCGTTTTACCATTGCATTACAGCATGTGATCAAAAGAGGTAACTGTTGTCCTCAATACGCCGTTTGAATATCTGCAATCAGTACCTATAACTGACAACATATGGCAGTATATCGTCCATATAGTTCCAGTAACTGACAGCAGATGGCAGCACCATTGCATCGATAAATTTAAAACACAAGACATGGCACGTTTTCACGTGATAGTTAAATATTGTTTTATCAAGGAGTATTAATAACGTTTTATGTCAGTTAAAGATTCATATTTCTACATTCCCTCTCAATACGTTTTATTTCCGTTTTACCATTGCATTGCAGCATGTGATAGAAAGAGCTAATTGTTGTCCTCAATACGCCGTTTGAATATCTGCAATCAGTTCCAGTAACCGACAAGAGATGACAGTACCTCGCCCATATAGTTCCAGTAACTGACAACAGATGGCAGCACCATTGCATCGATATATTTAAAACACAAGACATGGCGCGTTTACACGTGATGGAGAATTATAAAGGAGGGGAATATTTAAGAAGGGAAATGTTGATGCACATTAACTGACAGTTGAATGTGTAGGCTATGTTGTTTATGTACTTTAATATTGCAATTTCTTCCCAATGCTTCATTGATCAAGTTATTAGCGTCCTAGACTAAAAGTTATAATTATGCATCGTCGATATACTCTTAAATTATTAAAGAAAAAAGTAGTTTTCCGGGCACTCGCGCGTGTCCACAATATTGCTTTCGCCATGAGAGACACTTGAAAATGAAAATCCACAGCCTGCTTCCAGTCTCCGACCGGGTCAGGAATGGAATGAATGAAGCCCCCATCTAGCGGCGAGGATATGAACTGTGCCGGCTGCCGAGGCCTGACGCACTCCTCTGGGGCAATGATTAAATGAATGACAAATGAAATGATAGTGGAGAGTGTTGCTGGAATGAAATTTTGACAGGGAAAACCGGAGTACCCGGAGAAAAACCTGTCTGCCTCAGTTTTGTCCAGCACAGATCTCACATGGAGTGACCGGGATTTGAACCACGGACCCAGCGGTGAGAGGCCGGCGTGCTGCCGCCTAAGCCACGGAGGCTTCCATGAGAGACACTTGGCAAACATAATTCGTTTGAAGGGCTCCGACATCGTGGTCACTCAGCTCCGTGTACTTTGGTGTGTATGTGTAAAATTGTCTCTGATAACCTGTGTTATTGTGATGGCTGCATTACTGTGTGTATTTGTAATTAAAGGTGGGAAATAGCAAGGAGACGGCCAAGGCCTTAAGTTAGGAACCATCCCGATATTTGCCTTGAGTGGAAATGGGAAACCACGGTAAACCACATCCAAGATTGTCGAGGAGGGATTCAAACCTTCCCCTTCTTAGTTATACCTCTAGAGACTGAGTGTGCCCCGTTTTTGCCCTCAGACCAGAATTAAATTTCTTGGCAGAGCAGGAAATGTAACCCGGGTCTCCGAGGCGATCGCCATGTGTTAATACGATTTTTGACATGCACGGGACATAGAATTCAAAAACTGCCTCCATTAGGGTGACTGCCGAAGGGAGTATTGAGTATAAGCCTATGGTCATTCCAGTAGTTGGCGAAGTGATTCTATGTTCCCCTGCAAAATGTACTGCCATAACCGATAACAGGTGATGGAAATTGCCTATTTAGAGCAGTTTCGTACTGTTAATAACAAAATGAAGAACGTCATTCTGAGCTGCGTTTTCAAGCTATTGCAAAAATTTCGCTGGCAGGAACAATTATAAGGAATTTTAGGTAGATTTCATTAGAAAGCTAACTATTGCAATGGGTCCCATGTTTCGACTTCCGGAAAATTTCGACATATCTTCGCGTTTCACATCCCCCAGACCCCAAAACCACCGTCAGTTCAAAAGTTTATATATAATTTATGTATGTATATATATATATATATATATATGTATATATGTATATCAGTTTCTTGTGGACACGATAACTGCCGTAATTTTGCACCAATCACTTTGAATTTTTCACATAATATGTATCCCTATAAAATCTCGGTCGAGTTTGTTAATGGGCAAAATCGGTCGAAGGGGGTGAAAAAATTGAAATTTCGCTATAACTCTCTTAATACGTGAAATATCGAATCCATTCAAAGTTCATAATGTGTCGGATAAGTGCCAACAATTTATGTCAAATAAGGTTTTTGATAGCACCAACCATTGACCAAAGAGGTGGAAAAAAGTGGGTTTTTCGGGAAACATTAATCATATCTCTCTTCATAGGCACAATATCAAAACCGTACAAAATGGACAATATTCCCCTAATAATTACCTAAAACTTTTGTCTGAGAGAATTTTTGATATGACCCACCATTACGCCAAGGGATGAGAAAAATGATTTCGGAATTATAAGAAAATGCCAAGAGCTATCAGAGGTTGCCATGGCAACACTACTAAATTGATAAGGGATGAGCCGTTGCCATGACAACGCACTTGCACGAGATCAGATTCAGTATTTCCATCTGACTAAGCCGGCCCCCTGGTGTTGGGGTAGCGCGCCTGCCTCTCACCCGGAGTCCCCGGGTTCGATCCCCGGCTCCGTCAGGGATTTTAAAACTGACGTGAGGGTTGGAACGGGGTGCACTCAGCCTCGTGAGGACAATTGAGTAGCTGTCTGACAGTGAGACAGCACCCCGATCACGAATACCAATATTAACGGCCGAGGGGACCCGACGCGCTGATCACGCGTCACCCCAATATCTGCAGGCCAAATGGCTGGGCAGCGGTCGCTTGGTCGGCCTTAGCCCGTCATGGGCTGGATGGTGCCAGGGGTTGACTTTGACATCTGACTAAGTGGGAAGCGGCTTCGGTGACGTAACTGGTAGCATGCAGAATGTCTATGCCCAAGGTCGCGGTTTCAAAGCCGGCCGAAGTCGTCGGATTTTCTAAGAGCGCTAAAATCCCTCAGTATGCTTTCCTTTGGAGGGGAAGTTCCAACGTTCGTTACGAGTTGCTGGTTGGGGTGGCATCTAGTAGCCAAATTCACAGCTAGGTGTCATTGACGGTAGTACCTGGTAGCAACATTAGGAACTACTGCTTGAAATTGACCGTCTGCAGCCCTTACCTGAATTACAGACTAATACATCCATTACAATTCACACCGTTTATCAGACAGATTCTACACTCACCCAAAGTACACGGTGTTAGATGACCGCGTTGTCGCAGCCCCTAAACTGAGGAACCAACCAGAGGTAGATTTCATTAGAAAGCTAACTATTGCAATGGGTACCATGTTTCGACTTCCGGAAAATTTCGACATATCTTCGCGTTTCACATCCCCCAGACCCCAAAACCACCGTCAGTTCAAAAGTATATATCAGTTTCTTGTGGACACGATAACTGCCGTAATTTTTCACCAATCACTTTTTACCGAATATGTATACCTATAAAATCTCGGTCGAGTTCGTTACTGGGCTAAATCGGTAGAAGGGGGTGAAAATGGGGGGCTTTTTTTTCGAAAAAGTGAAATATTGCTATAACTCTCTTAATATATGAAATATCGAATCCGTTCAACGTTCATACTGTACAGTCCCCCAGGGGTCTGCACCCCCTGGAGGCCATCCCCCCATCATCTATTTAAACCACCCCTAACTGGCAAATCTCGTAAGTCCAGAACAACATCTTTAACACCGCAAGGGCAGCTAACCAGCCTGGAAAGCTTGCCAAATACTTGCATCACACCACAAACAGCTACACATAATTAACTGGGGCATCTATGCCAGCGGAATGCTGACAGCACAACACCGAAGACTATATAAGAGGAGGCCTTAAGAAGGACAGCCCTCTCTCAATTACCAGTTATACAGTGCGTCCGCCGAAGGCCCTAGCGGTTATCATCAGGTGAGTCAGCAGTGTTCAGAGTTCCTATATTTTGTGACCTACCTCACAGACTTGTACACTTATACTTATAAGATTCATTACATTCCCTTAAAAGGGACTCATAATTTCATATTCACTGACCAATAAATACTTGGTCAGTACACTACACTTGTCTTACTGTTTACACGCCTCTTTACGTCCTAAAGTCCTTCCTGACTCCCGTAACGATTAGCCGTGACATACAGTAGCCAAATAGTTGCTAGCGCAAGCTTCATTGCACTTCACGCAGCGGCCCGACTGCCAGAGCATCGAGCCGCAACATCGCTGACGCACGCACGTCGGTTATGTAACTCCAACCAGCTGAGCGACTAGCACGTTGACCTGTACACTAAGTTTCATCCCCTGAAATACACCTACGTCTTTTATAGGAGCACCCCCTAGCATCCTAACACTAAACAACATTCTACACTTGTCAGCTTACCCAGCTACGGGAAGCTACCCCCTTTTAGGCATCCCCTTATAAATTAACACAATAACACATCCGTTTTAGATCTAACTATCCCCCCACTAAGGGATCTAAAACAGATTGGTGGAGGCTGGGTACCACGCACAGTAAAATAGGGCTCATACAACGAGTTCTCGTGGTCAAAACGGCCCGTACCGCATATAGCCAAGCGAGACTGAAATTTTTTTTCTCTCTCTCAGACAGAAAGTAGTTTTTTTTTGCTTCGCACTATCTACACAGGGGAAATTCTTAGCAAACCAACCCCCCAGCCCCAGAGAGAATCAGAGAGATACAAGATACACTGCCAAACACGCACAGTTTTTTTATTTTTTTAGAAGACGCATACACTTTATTTAGCATGGCCCCTCTATACCGCCTAGCTGTGCTGAGGAGCATTGGGGAGTACCAGGAATTAATTGCCTGGCACAGAGTCTTTGAAACTAGGCAGGACTACCTCAGAAGGTTTCAGCAGCTCCTGCACGCCCAGTATATGCGGATCATAAGAGCACTTGTCCGGCCACTCCGCAGCGCTAAGAATCGCAAGATTCGGGCGAAAATCCCCACCCTCCGTACACAAATCATTAAGGCACACTGGCAACTACATTGCCGACACGAGTTCATGTTCCAGCAATGGGAAACACTCATCAGGGAACACCAACGCATAGGGTCCAATGGCACAAAAGTCGCTGAGCAGGCCATGAGCCTCAACAGGCAGTACACCCAAATTTGGGACGAGTACCGCAAACTCCAGAATAACAAGGCCATTTTTGAGTACATGGCAGGGCCACAAGCCCAGCCGGGAGAGGACATAAGTGTAGATACGCTAACGCAGCAATTTGCGAGGATGTCCCTCTCACCACGTACTGCCACACATGGGAAGGAGTTCACCGTGGCCACAGTCCAGATGACGGCCAGGTTAGACTCCAATACACTGCGGGGACAAAGTTACACCATTACACATCCCTTAGCTCCGGTTCGGAAGGCAATTTTGCCAAACCGGGCAGCAGAACCTAGGCCAACCCCCTCGGAACGGACGAACGAGAGGGAGTTGAAGCCAGGACTCTCAGACACACATGACATGACAGGGAGACAACGGGAGGTAACCACGTCATGGGCTGAGGACGTAGAGCCCGCCCTACAGCACATTAAGCCCACATACACCTACACAAATAGGCAAACACAATGGCAGGAGTCTACCGTGGCCACAGGCCAGAAAGCGGTCAGACTACACGCCACTACATCGCTAGGGCATACACAGGCAATCAAACGGCCTTTGCCGCTAGTCCAAAAGCAGGAAAAGATAGTTAGCTCGGTGCAGTCTGTCCCAGCCAATTACTAACAGAAAATTGAGTAGTGGTTTGTTCATACAATGATCGGAAAGAAGAATGGGGTTGCTGCTTTTTTAAGGGAAGCACAGCCAAATGTCTTTGTGCTGGGGTTGCTCATGTCATTTGATTAACTTACCTGCTGAGAAAGGTGCAAACAGCTTGCCTGTTAATGCTCTATGAACTTTTAGTCGACATCATTTATTATTTAAAAAAGAGTCGCTATGTTTTAAGACCTTGCGACGCATGTACGCATTTTATTTTTGCGCATTGTGTTCTTCTGGATTTCTATTTTTAAAAGTTGGCAGGTTTGGTGTAAGTAAACTAAAATGAATGCTTTTCAGTTGGTCAACACGATTGTACCTAAATTATAACTGGTGTCTTCTCATGTTGTTACCTCTGATTTGGGGTAAGTTTATTTGAATTACTGTAGTGCAGCTTGTATTGTATGTTGTTACGGCTATTTTGATGCCTTGTTTCTTTAATGAATGATCATGTATGTATTTGTGTTTATGAAATCGAATTGCATATTTTTGTTCTCATTATTGTCTTGCTTTTGAATTGTTTTACTTCAGTCTGGCTATTTATTTCTGTCTTGCTATAATCCAGCCTATCTTGTTTATTATTCTGATTTCTCTATTGCAGTTTTCACATGCCATTGGTATGCTTTATGGCCTGTAATTCAATTGAATCCCACTAATTTGTGTGTTATTATGAATCTGTGCGATGTTCATGTAGGCATGTGGAAGATTGAATACCAGAATTCATTATCTTTATGTTCGATGTTTGTTATAACTGCTCTGTTACGGATTCCTTGATAAATTTAAACGAGTGGGCCATATTATTGATTGCTTGGAGTATGGTTTCTTAGTTTGTTAAGGGTCAATGGACCTGACTTACCTATAATCTTTTCCATTGTCAAATTATTTTCTAAGAACTCATTTTCAGATGTGTTTATGAAGATGTAGGCCGTTTCGCTTATTGGTGAAAACACTGCTAGCCCTATTTGCTTGATTAATTTAGTTTTTCTGCAGTTCTCATTAGTCATTTCTTGATATCTTCTGTTTCTATTAACCGGGTTAACAACTAACTCTTACTAATCCACCAACTCAGTAACTAAGTAATTACTAACATGAATGGGTGTTTGGTGAAAGAGAAGGTATCAAGAAATTACTGAGTCATATAGGGAATATTACTATTCCGGTCCGTATTGATTTGTATGAAGAGTCTGTTAATGATCAGCCCTATCTATACAAAAATTTGTATTGATAGGGTGGATCATTTTAACAGTCTCTTTGAAACATATGTGTATATGTTATCGAACATATACGCGCACACAGGGCTTTGCTATTAAGCTTGCTTATATGGTGACCACACATTGCTGAAATTGTCATAAACACATTGGTGTTAGAAAATAGAAAGGGAAACAATGGAAGAGTTTCGTAGATACCGTACTAAATGCCACCTATCTGAAATAAAACAAACCAAGAAAGCAATCAATAATATATACCACGTGATAAATTTACCGACCTAAATCATCGAACGTAAAGGTAACAAATTCTTGTATTCAAATTTCCTCTAATCTACAGAAGCATTGAACGCACTCGAACCATCATCCTACCACACTGCAGTAAGTATAATTTGTATACATCCTGCAGTGTGGCAGGATGATTCAGTCAATTGTGTGCAATATTTGTGTATGTTTAGGAAGATTAAATATGAGAATTTTAACGTTTTATGTTTATGTCAAGGTAAGTTAATTCTCCGCTCGGTTTCGGATTCCTTGGATTTTTCCGTTTCTTTACTCTGTGTCGTGAGCTACGAATCTTTTCCATTGATGGAGTTATTTTGTAAGAACTTATTTTCCAATGTCTTCATGTCAGCCCGCAATGTGGTCACCATTAAAGCGAGTTAATAGCAAGGGTCTCTGTCTGTGCAAATTATCGAATTTAATCACGTTTTGGTTGTGTAGGCAAATTTTCAAGATTTTTTAAGTATTCTTTTCACTTTTCGTGATATCTTCTCTTTCAACTAGGGTAACAACTAACTCACTAACCCTCCAACTCACTAACTCAGTAATTACTAACTAACAATGGGTGTTTGGTGAAAGTGAAGGTATCAAGAAATTACTGAGAGTCTTTCTCAACTAAAAAACTTCTAAATTCGATAATAAAATGTACGCACAGGCAGAAGGCTAGCAGTGTAGACACCAATAAGTGGGTTAACAGCTGACAACTTTTTAAAGCATTGGAAGGTGAGCTCTTAGAAAAGGACTCCATCAAAATGTAAAGGAAAAGATTCGTAAGATAACGTAACTTACTAGGCGTCGTCAATGACACAACTTAAATTTACTAAGGAACCCGGAACTGACTGGCAAATTAACTACCTCAGCATAACCATCTAACGTAAAGATACCGAATTCTCGGACTCAATCTTCCACTAACCTACACAAACATTGCATGCTATTGACGACGTTCACTCTATTCATAACACCACACAAATTAGGTGGATTGAATTGAATGGTATACAGGGCATAAAGCACAATGGCAATTGAAAACTGCAATAGAGAAATCAGTTTAATCAACGAGAAGGGCGGAATTTTAGCCAGACAGAAATCAATAGCTAGACAAAGAAATAAAACAATTGAAACGCTGGGCAATAATGATAACAAATGTGTGCGGTTCTATTTCGTCAACACGAATACACACAAGATGAATTTATTCTAGAAACAAGGCATAAAAATAGCCCTTCAGCATACAACTCAACTGGCAAGCAGTAATTGAAATGAAGAATAATAACACGACAAGATAAGGTGACAAATTGCATCGGGCATAGAAAAGAGGAAACAGGAAACAGGAAACTTCCCTGTAAAAGTGATGAGCCGGACACAAATTGACTACTTTGGAAACAGGCTTGCAAATCATCTCAACTTAGTATAAAACTAAGTCTCCGATTCTTGGATGATATGGAATCTCGAGAACCACTGGATGGATTTTGATGTGGATTTCACCATGCTGTAAAAGATATCTCGAGGAAGGTAGAAAATAATTTATTTATGATCAAAGGAAGCCAAGCAGTAACGATTTCAGTTGATGTCGTGCGCTTTTTAAGGTTACACTGGGCAAACCGTGTAAGAATTGTTCAGCTTGAAAAATTGTCCAAAATAGTCCGCGACAGCATATTCTCAATACATCGCCCACTATAAGTGTTTTGAAGTTTTCATTTCTCCCAACAATCTCCATTCAATCACTGGCTTCAAAACGGTTTACGAGGTAGCTGGCAGGCAAGCGAGCCAATCATCCCCCAGACACTGTAGAGTCGTGTTGAGCTTCAGAGAAGAGTGTGTTCCCAGTTACCCCGGAAGTGCAACTCTGCTTTTCTTTACTTCGCCTGTGAACTTTTCGTTCTACAGAATACACAGTCAAGTTTAGATTGGACGGATTTGTGATTCATGCACCTTGTCTGACAAGAATTTGTTGTCCATGATAAGATAATAAGATAATAGTCCAGTCAGTGATTTTAATTCATCATGTCAAGACGGAAAAGGGAAATCGAAAAAAGAAAATGCTTATCTCATAACATTGAAACTGAACAACGACATTCGTAGGCGATATGGAGTAGCACCAGTTATTGAGAAGATGAGGGAAAGCCGTTTGCACTGGTATGGTCATGTGCTTCGAGTGGACAAAACAACAGTTGCAAGCACTGGATTGACTTCGCTTGTAGATGCGAAGCGACCAGTTGGACGTCCTAGACAGCGATGGGTTGACACACTACATGAAGATTGCTGGACTCCATCCCGATATGGCCTACGATCGTATAAAATGGCGACATAGAGCCAGAATAGCAGACCCTGCCTGTGTGTGTAGAGAGGATAAGAAGAAGAAGAAATAATTTCTTGAATGACATAAGCTAGAGAACGAAAGAGTTCACAAAGACAAGGGTAGTCCATCCCCAAAGTTCCTATGAAAGAGGGAAGGAATCCGCATACCTGCCAACTTTTACGGTTTATCCGTAAAATTTACGGAAATTGCAGCATTTTACGGTTTTACGGATGAACGGTGTCATTTTACGATTTCGCGGACAAAAATTTGAAACGATAATTAACATTCGATAATCCCTCCCACTTCCGTACAATCGATTGTTTGCGTGGGTCGAAGGCAAGTCCGCGATAGTCGATAACTCGTTCTTTGAGTTGATTTGTACTTTTGACCGTGCCATGTTTGTGTCGTCATTGTAATTGAATTTGAAGCCGGGATAACCGTTCTTCCATGTGAATCTTAGGTGTCAACACGCTCTGCTTCGCAAATTCTTTGTTCCCCTACGTTCGCTCGTTGCGATTTAAACGATATTCTTTGACCACGTGAGTTGAGTTGTTTATTGTTCGCGAAGTTGGCGTTCTTTGAATGTTTTCGTATTTTAAGGTTATGGCATATATTAATGAAGTGTTCGAGTTTTTGTGCTATATCTTCGTGCTTCGCAGTTTCCTGTATTCCTTGGACTAATTACATTCGTTCCACGTGTGTGTTTTTTTCTCTCTACCATGTGCATATTCTTTCTTTACGAGGTTGGCGTCGTGTTCATTTGACTTGTGTGCTTTGACTTGTTTTAATGAAGTGTGGGCTGTGTTTTATGCGATTTATGTTATAATTTTATGTGACGTTTAGTGATCCAGGTTCCTTTCGATGTTTTAGTAGATATCGAGAATGAACAAATACAACAAGAAACAGTACTTCCAGACATTTAAAGAATCATACTCGGTTGATTTTCCGTGCATACTAAAATCAAGAAAGGGAGAAAAATTTGCCTTTTGCACGGTATGTGCGTGTGATATTAATATTGCTCATGGTGGAAAAAACGATTTAAGTAATCATGTGAAGTGCGGTAAACACATAAGTTATGTTAAATCGAAGGAAGATAGCAAGAAAATCAACACCTTTTTTGCCAAGGCTGGTAACGTTGACAGTGACGTAATTAGGGCCGAGTGTCTGTTTACTTCCTTTTTGGTGGAACACAATGTGCCCTTAAGTGCGGCTGATCATGCTGGCGCTTTATTTAAGAAGATGTTTCCCACATCAGAAGTTGCAAAGAAATATAGTTGTGGTCGCACGAAAACGACGTGCATTGTAAATAAAATGGCAAAAAATGCATCATCTGAAGTTGTTAAGTGCCTTCAGAACGGACCATTTTCTTTGGCAACGGATGGAAGCAATGATACGAATGCCAAGTTGTATCCTATTGTTGTTACATTCTATGATGTTCGGCAGGAAAAAGTAGTGAGCACTGTGCTATCCATACCAGCGTTGGACGGGGACTCAACAGGGCGAAACATAGGTAACCTGATGTTATCACAGCTGAGTTCTCATAATATACCAATTGAAAACTGTGTGGCTTTCTGCTCCGACAATGCTCCTGTTATGATAGGACACAAAAATGGGGTTTCAGCAGTTCTGAAGGAAGTTCAACCAGGTATTGCCATCATAGGGTGCATTTGCCACCTGATTAATCTAGCAGCTGAAAAAGGTGCTGGAAGATTACCAGTTAAAGTGGATGAGATCCTTGTAGATATATTTTATTTCTTAGAGAAGAGTGTAAAGAGAAAAGAACGCCTTCAGAAATTTCAGAACTTGCACAATAAGGAAGCAAAGAAAATTCTGAAGCATGTATGTACTAGGTGGTTATCTTTAGGCAGATGTTTGGATAGACTACTGGACCAGTGGGATCCTCTTCTTTCTTTCTTCAAGGAGGAAGTAATATTATGTACCCAAAACATTTCCACAAGCTTGACATCTTTCAGAATACCTAAAGTTGAACAAAGTGGATCCAAAGAGTATCAGAAGAAGAGAATTCTTGATTCTGCTACTACACATGCCCCTAAAAGAATAGCATATTCTTCCAAATGTGACAAACCCATCCTAAAAAATAAGACTTCTGCTACAACTCGTGAGGAAAAATTGTTTATGTTCCTGTCCTCAAACTTGAACAAGGCCTTTTGCACTTTTCTTCATGTGACTATTCCTGTATTTGACAAATTGAATGTTGCCCTTCAGACTTCTTCCCCACAAGTTCACTTGTTATTAGAACTTCTAATGGATTTGCTAAAGCAGCTGTTCACCAAGTTTGTTAAGCCCAAAATTGTCGAAAGCTCCTCATTGCTTGAAGTTGAGTACAACTTGATTCAAAATCAAAGAAGTGATGATGAGTTAGTTATTGGCATTCAAACTTCGAACATAGTGAATGATCTCCAGGATACAGATAAATCCCTTTTCTTTTCATCAGTGAGAAACTACTTTTGTACTGCCTGTGACTACATCATCAACAAGTTTCCACTCAAGGATGACGTGCTAAAGAATGCTCAAGTTGCTAGGTTAGACAAAATTGAAGATGCACAGTTTTCTTCCGTTCGTTTTTTCTTGGAAAAGTTTCCTATCATGTTATGCAAGGAAGAGAATGAAACTACCGATGAGGTGGTGAATGAGCTTCAGAGGCAGTTTACAGCTCTTCAGGTAGATGACACTTTGGCTGCACATCAAGATGCTGCAAGTGATTCCAGTTGGGCACAAATATCAAGAATTCGTGGAGCCGATGGACTTCTTAAGTATAACCGAATTTCTAGAGTAATGCTCTCTATTCTCACCATACCCCATAGCAATGCAGAATGTGAACGTGTTTTCAGCCTTGTGAAGAAAAATAGAACACAGTTCAGGTCATCCATGTCCAATGAATCTCTGGAGTCTATTTCTATTTTGAAGACCAGGAGTTCTGGTCCCTGTTATGACAAAGCATTTTCTCAAGACTTTTTGCTGGAAGCTAAAAAGGCCACAACCATGACTTTAAAGTCGAACTAGCATGTGATTTGCAGTGTGTATTATATTATTTCTTGCCTGTGTTACGTTAAACAAGTTTTATTGTGTAAAACCTTTTTCAAATATCGTATATCGGCTTAATTTATCAAGGAAGTCCTGTTATGTATGCTCCAAACCAATATTCACCACGCCTGCTGCTGATTAACATCGATTTCTTCTTGATTGTTATGTTCATCTACAAATCATGTAAGTAGATATGATTTCATTGAAATATCCTGTTTAAAGCATGAATTATTGTATTTTGTTGCCCAGAAGTATTATTATTTTCGTCAAGCCGGGGTATGTCGAAAATCGTTAAATTTTTTGTCGCGCGTGAGTTTTACTGATAGCCCTTTTCAAAAGTTGGCAGGTATGGGAATGGTTTGTGGTCCAAAAAAGAAAATTCTGTTATGAATTATGATTCTCCATAAATGACTACTAGCTGTACCCGGCGTGCGTTGGTTTTATGTCCCTTTTAACAACTTTTAAAGACACCGGGGTGACAGAATTTTGGCCCAATGAGGATCTTTTACATGCTAGTAAATCTACTGACACGGCCCCCTCGCATTTGCGCATCCTGAAATGCCAACTGGCTGCGCCAGGATTCGATCCTGGGAACAGCAGGCAAGAACGTTACCGCTGAGCCAGGCAGCCAGCCCACGAAAGAATAAAAAGAAGTGTTTGAATTGGAATTTTGTTTACTGAAGTGCCTTTTAGCACACAAACAGCTGACCATGTGAGCATTTGTTGAAAATACTCGTGCACCATCTAATGTAAGATGGATTTACTTATTCAGAAATAATGGTGGGAGTGTGCACAACAACTCGCCAAAGTTTCATTACAATTGGCGGAATTGTATATGAACTCTTACCATTCGCTGGCAAACACTCTTTTGTTGAAAATACTTGTATGCTGCCTACTATCAAATAGTTTTTCTTATTAAGAAACCTTTGCGGTAGTGTGCACAACAACTGTCCGAAATTTCATCGCAATCGGATGAACGCATACAGGACTTTGTTGAAACGATTCATTCATTTGTTGAATCTACTCGTGCGCTATATATAGTGAAATGGATTTTACTCATTCTTTTATATAATGGATTTAGCAAGTGAGCCTCCTTTACTCAACAGCTGATTTCCCAAAATAATTCGTAACATGTGCAGATTCAATTCTCCCTCGATAGACGGCTGACCTCTTCGGAGGAAACGTAGAACGCGATGTAATTTTATCGTGGATCGGCGTAAGGGAGGTCGTAGGTAAAATATGGGCTTTAGATAGATGTCCATAAATTCTACATTTTTAGAGATACCGTCAAATGGGGACTTGGGATAGTTTTAACATTCAAATTTCTATAGAATGCTAAAATATAATCACAACAAACTTGCAATAATTACAGGGGACAGGTCTATGATGGCTGTTAACATCCATGCAATAAAACCAGAGTAATATTATTTAAAATACCTTCTTTTAATAAAAGAAACTGAGTGTCCCAAGTTTCCCTGCAAGTGGGACACTCATAAAGGGGGTTTCCTTCCTTTTAGTTATTTAGTCATAATATAATCCAATATTGGATTATATTACCTCAAATTTTCATGTTTTGTTTACACGTTGTGGGTTATTATACTGAAGATTTATTTACGCACTGTTTACAATGATTACACTCTTAATTTAAGCATAAACTTGTCAAAATGATATTAAAAGTGTCAATTTGTCCATTTTATTCAAGGCACCACACCTAAATTTGAAATGTGTAGCGATCCCGAAAAATATGAATAGGGACTAACAGTTTATAGATATTGTCAATGGACACTTCTGCAACATCATCAATCCGAGGAAACACAAATGTATCTGCGTATTAATTTACAATTATTTACCGGTATCGTTGTTGTTGTTGTAGATTGCCTGAACTTGGCACACAAATCGTTTAGCTGTTTCTCTTTTAGTGCTGGAATCATAAAGAAGGCTTTTTTTTAGATGGATTGTTAGATAGTATATTCAATTAATTCCCAAGAGCCATAGGCTCGTACAGAGGAATTGTACAGTAATATGTGTGTTTGCACACCAAGGAAGAAAATTCTGAAGGTAACACAAATTGATGAATAAGGGCATAGGCCTATTAGTACCGGTAAAGTTGATACTATATAGACTAACAAGAACAAAATCACCTACACATCCTTGTGATTTTCACTAGATATGCCTTCCTTCGAAGGGGAAGTTCTGGATGGCTTACAAGGTCCTCTCCAACTGATGAGGAAAGCCTCTCCTCTTCTGCTAACAAATTGTCTGAAGAAGAGTTGGAATCCTGTGCCAAAAGTTCAATATCAGTTTCAGCACTAAACTTGTAGTTTTCTTGGATTTCTTTGATCGAGTTTTGGCTTTTCCCTACTTCTGTAGCAGGTAAAAAGTCTGACAATTTATGAAGTCCTTACAGAACCAGATGACCCTTTTTGTAGCCACACCATGAAATGACAGAGAGAAAATGTTGAGGATGGTCATCAGAACTTGTGGAATTATGTGGCCCAAACTGCTTGCTGCATTTTCTTTACATCCCCAGTGTTGTTTCTAATAGCACTGCAGTTAGTTTCTGCCATCTTCAAGTTTCTCTTTCCCCAATTCTTTTTCTAATTTTTTAATTCTCCTTTGAATGTGCCCTACACATTAAAGTTTTTGAATACTGCAGTCTGAATGAGTTAGAATCGCCATCCCGGAGATATTCTGTATACCTTACACCATACATGCTCTCTGATGAAAAATTAGCTCCACTTGATGTTGCACTCTAATTCACTGCGTGTCACTGTTGTTCTTGAATAGCATCTTCCAATTTCTTTCTGGTGGCACAAGTAGCACAGCAACTTCCCTGTCGCAACACCGATTACTGTCGATACCCCATGAAGTGATGTATGGCCCCATTTCATCCACGTTCCATCACAGGAAACTGACAGATCTGTAGCCTGGGATTCTGAATTAGGTTCAGTCTCCCTTCTCTCTGTTACAGCATCTTCAACTGCAGCTACTAAGTTTGTTTTGGCAACATTTTCCAAGGAAATTAGCAATCTTGTGTTGAGATCTGTAAACCTGTAAACATCAAGCTACAAAATATAAATTAGCTCCTTCCCTTTCCATACCCATGCACCTCATCCCATAGCAAATGATAGCATCATTATGTTTTAAACGTACTGTCTGCTTTGCAATCCTCACAAAAAACATGCCAATCCTTTCTGTAACATCATCATACAATTTCATAGACTTGGAATTGGCACATGTATTGCTTCGATATCTATTAATCTGAAACCACTATTAGAAGTTTCTTCGGAGCTAATGTCAGGAAAAATATCCCCACTGATTTTTTTTTGGTAGATGTACTGGTATTCAAAATTTGCGGGACAATTCCTTTCACTGTACGGTACTTGCACGTTGAATCCTAATCCTCTTCACTCTTTTAAACACTTATTCTCCCCATATTTACATTAAAAACCAGAAGCCTATAGAACCTATTCACACAACTGGAAAAATAAAATCACTGTCAGTCTGAAAGACTAGACGTTGTATCATTTCAAATGACGCATGATACAAATGCTATACATGTTAGAAAGGCTCAGGAGGGCTTCTCGCTTTGCTCGAAGCCCCAGGACTCTTTCAACAGACCGCTACCTCCACCAAACGACTGCTCCCGACTGCCCGACTACACAACCTGGGCAGGCGTGTATAAGGCGCAGCCGCCTGGCGAGGAGCGGTTGGGCTGAGGGTCCAATACTTTAATGAAATTTTTTATATACAGCCATACAACACAACAAGAACATATATATCAGGAGTATGAACTCCCTTAAAATAAAGAACATACATACAAGAACACACACAATATTAGTCCAAATACACTATGGAATCACTGAGTCTCTGGTACAACCATCACTTCACTCTTCTTCCGGTGGATGCAGATCACATAACTCCGTTGCCAGATGAGAATCATGGATAGCCAGGGCCGTTTCATATTGCAACAAGGAGCGCCATGACCTGGTCCGTGGAAGGGTGATAGTTGAGAGACTATCGGCTGAATCTCTGGGATATCCTGCCCCTGCGGCCCACCGGGAGGGCCGCCGAACAGGATCTACTTGGCTGCTGCCCCTCGTCTGCCCCCGCGTGGTCCGCGTCCTCGGCCGGTTCCCCTGGGGAACCCTCCTCGGGAGACCGCGGGCTGACGAACTGGCTGCTGGTACTGGAAGTTGGGCGGGAGCTCGAGAATTTCGTCGCCCCCGGCGCTGTCCATCTGGATGGCGAAGGACCATCCCTTGGTGAGTGCTGCGTACAACAAGTTCGCACGGTTGAATGCGTACTTGCGCTGGCATCTGTCCAGGTGACGCCAGTTGGATAGTAGGAAGAGAATAGTTTGCGCGTCGTGGTGGTCTCTGCCTGTTGGAGTTGCTGCTTGAGCGCGGTAGCCAGATTGTATACTCGTTGATTGGGAGGTGTAGGCAGGCCCTTGGGATAGTCGATAGGAGCGAGTGCCCGCCAAGGCAACGCCTGGCGGCGCGGTGGATCCGGTTGATCGTCTTCTTCCTCTTCCTCCTCGTCCAAGGTCTCGTCCGGTGGTTCGGCGTCGGGTTGGCGATCCTCTAAAAAAGTCAATCGTTGGCGAATATCTCGCATAATCTCGAGGAGCTCCGGGTTAACTGGAGGAGCCGCCATGACTGCTGATGTCACTGACTGGGTATCAGCTGAATCAGATGCTTCTTGGTTGTCTGGAAGGTTCACCGGAGGTCGCTTAGCAGGCGACGGTGTCCTGGAACGTGCTGGAGTCTGCGTCTTGCCTTTTGTAGTGTTCTTCGGTGTGGACGTTCCTGCTTTGGTTTCACGGAAATGATGAGATACACTAGGCTGATTGTTGGCTAGTCGTCGAGTCGCGCCTTTGTCCCCAGATGTAACAGGAGTCTTCTTTGCTGGGACTTTGGGAGGCATGCTCCGACGCACTCTGGTGGGCCACTGCGGGTGGCGAGAGGTCGGACACTTAACACACACTGATGCTGCTGACTGCTACCTCCACCAAACGACTGCTTCCCGCGCGGGCACCTCTTTAAGGGTCACGGGAAGAAAAGTGTTTCTTGTACTTGTATTAGAGATGTGTTTAGTTGAATAAAGCGTAAATTGTGTACTTTTTGATAGAGGTTTTGTGGCCCATCATCCCAGGCAAGCCGGCGGAAACCTTTGCCTCAGTGTCAGAAGGATCATTTGGCCGTTAATTTGAATTAGTGTAAGGATGTAGTATGAGTGTCCAGACTTAGACAATAGCCTACTCCATGAAGGGGTCATGACTATGCCATATATGTTTGTTTAATGAATAGTGTATCTGAAATAAGGGAAGAATACTGATTTACAGATTTGTGGAGTGAGTTTCTGATTTTTAAAAGGTCGCTCGACGCCAGGCCTCTTTCAACAGACTCCAATAATCATTAGCGTCTGGTTCTCGCTCCCCGCGTGAGCATGACGTCACGTTCCCACGCAGCTGCATGACGTCACTTCCAGCGCGGCTGCGTGACGTCACGTCCGTCACCGTGTCCGTGTCCGTAACGCATAACGATGGACCCCAACCATAACGACGAAGTCGACAAGATCATTTGAAATGATAAAACACACATTTATTAACCTCGCGGTATCGATAACAAACAGCCAGAACAGCCGCCATCTTGTCCACAGCCATCCGGACAATAACATCAAACATTTCCTCGCAATGACGGTCAGAGTGGCAAGATATGTGGTGGTGCCATTGATAACGGCAGCGATTCTGACGGGCACAGCTGTGCGTCAGAAATGAAGGTGCTTGACCTGCGTCGACCAAGTCGGCAGAGAGCTTGGCCCCATGGCCGATGTCGGTTTAGGCACCAACATTTTACTACACATTACATTTAAACACATCTCTGGAATGTCACAGATGGTACCGTGGTTATTAAAATAATTGAATTTGTACATACTGTGGATTTACCACATGTTTCCTGGCCAGGATCAGGAGAGCTGACCTCATCCAAAGACTGCACAAGGGATCCGAACCCCACCTCAAAAGCAAAAAATTCCTCTCGGCACGCCGGAAGGCGGAGGTAGATTTCACCGGGCAAACTAGGGGATCTATAATAGGCAAAATATGCAGGTTTTCGTAGAAGGATCAGACCTCATTTACTGCGAGAAAGTATTTTACAATGTAATTGGAGTTCAAGTAACTTTTCTTTCGTCTTACTATGCATATTTTTGACATTTTATTGTCTTAGGGGTACGGTAACCTTATACTTGTGGTCACACCGTCCTTAAGCAAGGTTTGGAACTGATGTGTAACTATCTAACAGTCTGTTACTTCTTCACGTCAAATGTTTTCTCCCGCAGACATGTTGGTTGATTCCTCAGTTTAGGGCTGTGACAACGCGGTCATATAACCCCGTGTACTTTGGGTGTGTGTAGAATCTGTCTGTTAAACGGTGTTAATTGTGATGGTTGTCTGTAATTCAGTTTTTTTAAATCAGTTAAGGACTGCAGACGGTCAATTTCAAGTAGTAGTTCCTAATGTTGGTACCAAATATACCATCAACGACACCTAGCTGTGAACTTGGCTACTAGATGCCACCGCAACCAGTAACTTGCAACGAACGTTGGACTTCCCCTCTAAAGGAAAGCATACCAAGGGATTTGAAAATCCGACGACTTTGGCCGGCTTTGAACCCGCGACCTTGGGCATAGAAGTTCAGCAGGCTACCAGCGAGGCTACGTCATCGAAACTGCTTCCCACATAGTCAGATGGAAAACTGAATGTGATCTCGTTGTCATGGCAACCTCTGATAGCTCATCCCTCATCAATTTAGAAGCGTTGTCATGGTAACCTCTGATGGCTCTTGGCATTTTCTTCTAATTCCGATATCATTTTTCTCATCCCTTGGCGTAATGGTGGTTTGTATCAAAAATTCCTTCAGACAAAAGTTTTAGGTAATTATCAGGGGAATATCATCCATTTTTTATGGTTTTGACATTGTGCCTATTAAGAGAGATATGATTAATGTTTCCCGAAAAACCCACTTTTTTCCACCCCATTGGTGCTATCAAAAAACTTTTTAAACATAAATTTTTGGCACTTATCCGACACATAATATGAACTTTGAACGGATTCGATATTTCATATATTAAGAGAGTTATAGTGATATTTCACTTTTTCGATTTTGCCCATTAACGAACTCGACCGAGATTTTATAGGGATACATATTATGTAAAATATTCAAAGTGATTGGTGCAAAGTTACGGCAGTTATCGTGTCCACAAGAAACTGATATATATATCTTTATATATATAATTCTTCGACACGTGTGTATGTGACTGAACTCCTCCTAAACGCCTGGGCCGATTTTGATGAAATTTTGTATGAATGTTAGGGTGGGCCCATGTATGGTTTAGATTCACAATTTGACCAGATAGGTGAAATTTTAGAATTTTAGAACCACAATTTACACACAAATTTAGAACCACAATATACAGTCATAAACAGTCGTCATGGAAACCGCTAGCCTTAGTGAAAAGTGATCCTTTTGGACTGTGTGTCTCTGCACGTAGAGCCACCTGATCGCAACCTGTGCAACTACCGCCATAACATACACTCCGCCCATGGCGGAAAGTTGTGTTTTATACCAAAGGTGGCAGTGATGTCGAATTCTGTTTGTCTCTGCACGTTAGAGCGTTTCAAAGTTCGGTATGCGTTCATATACCATTCATCCGATCGCGATGAAACTTGGGTGAGATGTTGAGTGCACTTCAGGGAAGGTGTTTGGCTTAGTAAATCCATTTTACAATAGATAGCGCACGACTAGATTCAACAAATGAGCGACGACGCGCAAAGCGTTTCAAAAAGGTCCCGTATGCGTTCAAATACCATTCGTCCGATAGCGATGAAACTTGGGTGAGATGTTGTGTACACTCCGGGGAAGGCTTCTGGCTTAGTAAATTCATTTTACTATAGGTAGCGCACGACTAGATTCAACAAATGAGTGACGACGCGCGAAGCGTTTCAACAAAATCCCGTATACGTTTATATACCATTCGTCCGATAGCGATGAAACTTTGATGAGTTGTTGTGTACACTTACGTAAAGGTTTCTAACTTAGTAAATCCATTTCACAGCAGGTTAAGCACGAGTAGATTAAACAAATGAGCGCCGACGCACGAAGCGTTTCAACAAGGTCCCGTATGCGTTCAAATACCATTCGTCCAATAGCGATGAAACTTGAGTGATATGTTGTGTGCACTCCAGGGAAGGCTTCGGGCTTAGTAAATTAATTTTACAATAGGTAGCGCACGACTAGATTCAACAAATGAGTGACGACGCGCGAAGCGTTTCAACAAAATATATATATACCATTCATCGATTGAGATGAAACTTTGATGAGTTGTTGTGTGCACTTACGTGAAGGTTTCTAACTTAGTAAATCCATTTCACAGGAGGTTGCGCACGAGTAGATTCAACAAATGAGTGGCGACGTGCGAAGCGTTTCAAAAAGGTCCAGTATGCGTTCAAATACCATTCGTCCGATAGCGATGAAACTTGGGTGAGATGTTGTGTACCTTCCACGGGAGGCTTCTGGATTAGTAAATCCATTTTACAATAGGTAGCGCACGAGTAGATTCTACAAATGAGCGACGATGTGCGAACGTTTAAATTAAGTCCCGTATGCGTTCATATACCATTCTTCCGATTGCAATGAAACTTGGGTGAGATGTTGTGTATACTTACGTGAGGGTTTCTAACTTAGTAAATCCATTTCACAGGTGGTTGCGCACGAGTAGATTCAACAAATGAGCGACGACGCGCGAAGCGATCAATAAGGTCCCGTATGCGTTCAAATACCATTCGTCCGATTATGATGAAACTTGGGTGAGATGTTGTGTACACTCTACGAAAGGTTTCTGGCTTAATAAATCCATTTTACAATTGGTAGCGCACGAGTAGATTCAACAAATGAGTGACGGCACGCGAATCATTTCTACAAAGTATCATATGCGTCCATATACCATTTATCCGATTGCGATGAAATTTTGGTGAATTGTTGTGTACACTTCAGTTAAGGTTTCTGGCTCAGTAAATTCATTTTACAATAGGTAGCGCACGAGTAGATTCAACAAATGTGCGATGGCGCGCGAATCGTTTCAACATAGTCCTGTATGCGTTCATATACCATTTATCCGATTAAGATGAAACTTTGGTGAATTGTTGTGTACACTCCAGGAAAGGTTTCTGGATTAGTAAATCCAGTTTTTAATAAGTAGCGCACGAGTAGATCCACAAATGAGCGACGGCGCCTGAATCGTTTCCACAATGTCGCGTATGCGGTCATATATCATTCATCCGATTGCGATGAAACCTTGGTGAATGATTGAGTACACTCCAGAGAAGGTTTCAGGCTTAGCAAATCTATTTTACAATAGGTAGCGCATGAGTAGATTCAACAAATGAGTGACGGCACGCGAATCGTTTTAAAAAAATCCCGTATACGTTCATATGTCATTCATCCGATTCCGATGAAACTTTGCTGAGTTGTTGTGTATACTTACGTGAAGCTTTCTAACTTAGTAAATCAATTTCACAGTTGGTAGAGCACGGGTAGATTCAACAAATGAGTGACAGCGCACGAATCGTTTAAACAAAATCCCGTATGCGTTTTATGCCATTTATCCAATTGCGATGAAACGTTGGAGAGTTGTTGTGCACGCTCCCACGAATGTTTCTAGATTAGTTAATTCATTTCACGATGGTTTAGAGGCAGTTAACAGAAATTGAAACAAATATTGTGTATCCAAAAGCACATCAAGAAACAAAGTTACAACACTTTCTTTGATTGGCAGGACAACGTCTGCTGGGTCAGCTAGTCTTTATATAAATAATTCTTCGACACGTGTGTATGTGACTGAACTCCTCCTAAACGACTGAACCGATTTTGATGGAATTTGGTATGTATATTAGGGTGGGCCAATGTATGGTTTAGATATATAGATACATATATACATAAATTATATATAAACTGATGATGGTTTCGGGGTCTGGGGGATGTGAAACGCGAAGATATGTCGAAATTTTCTGGAAGTCGAAACATGGTACCCATTGCAATAGTTAGCTTTCTAATGAAATCTACCTAAAACACACATCCAAGTCCAATATAACTCAAAGGTAGCCCAACACTCTTAGATCTTTTTCCAGGGTTAATTTCAATCCTATACTTTGGTCTTAAAAGTCAACCCACGTTCTAACTTCAAACATTCTTTTCTTCACAATATAAATCCTGGGAAGAAAAATATATAATAAGAACCCCAAGCCTATTACCAAGCATCTAATTCGCAGGTGTGTTTTCCTTATCTCTAACCCTCGACGAACTAAGAACTCTTTCAAACTGTGTGGGCCCTTAAAAGGGGTGTATAACCAATAATGTGATATTATTTCAAGGCAGCAACATCGGAGATGTGCGGTGCCATAGCCAGGAAATCACCTGGCTGAAACCTGACCAAGAAACCTTACAAGGAAACAAGGAAACAAATGAGAGGTAAGCCTTCATTATTTTCAATAAAGGCACTTTTGCTATTTCTTGTACCAATTTATTGAATGGGTCCCCCAACAGAACGTTGCAAATGCCAGAAACCAAATTTTACAGGAACTGAAAAAAATGTAATGAAGTTGCTGCTGTTGATTCATATTAGGGGTCTTGCGACATAGTGGTCGTGTACCTGTACCGGATAATCTGTAACCCGTAAAATTTGTCACGCCCTGAGACCAGAATTAAATTTGTTGGCAGAGCTGGGAATCGAGCTCGGGTCTCGATGGTGACGGCCAAGCTACAATGCAAGGAGGCGGACAAAAAATGTCTTTGTACTTGCTTTCTACTTCAAAAATGAAAAATGAACCTGGTAACCTAACCGTCTACATTCAGTTAGATCAACAATTTACAGAGTTAAAAATTTTGGAAACTTTTATTCTTCAATAATAAACCTTTCATATAATTTTGGTAAAAAATTAATTCAAATTAATTTTGAGGTACAGAAACTAGCAAATACAAAAGACAAACAAATGACAAACAAAACGTTCTGATGCTACGTGACTTCCCACCGACCTTCATTCGGGCTGTTTCCTCAACCGTTTCCTTGTATCCTGTTTATGTAGTGAATAAGAATATGCTTGCCCTTATATGCATGAACCTTCTGGTGACAAGTGTGTGCCCAACTGCAACACTCAGGTACTGAAACTCATTTTCGATAAATTTGGTGCTAGTTTGATTATTATATTCAACATTATTAAATTATTAGATTCGTCATACTACCTCGTTTACTATACCGAATTGTGAATGGCGGCCCCTCCCTATATATAGTTTCTGGGACAACGTTTAGTTGTTATAGCACAAATGCACGGGGCAATAATGCTACGAAGTTGTCTGCTTAGTCCTCCTTCTCATCTTGAAATATTTATTGTGTGGTGCCATTATGTATTATTTTGTTCTGTTGTAGTTCTTCCCTTTCCTCCCTTTCTGTGAGTGCTACGCCCTTGAGAATCTCTGATTGTGACCTGCACAAATTTGGGCAATCATTTTAGCAATCATTCAGGTAATGAAAATGAAAACTAGGCCACCTTAACTAACATGTTGGCCACGTGAACGCAACTCGATCGTCCAAGTAGAGTATACAAGGAGAGTATAACTTTCATTTGTTAGAGAAATGAAAAACGTTGAATAAGAAAACTTTGAAATGAAATGTTTATTTATTGTTCAGTGATAAAAAGACTAATGTTATTATAGTAGTCATATAAAACAATCAAACTATATCAGAAAATCAGTATTGTAGTAATCATAAAACATGAAAAGTATTACCAGTAATAAAATTAATAAAATCCAACCATGCCAGAGCATTGTCATTTAATGTTGAATTGTTTTCCGAAATGGAAGTTGACATCAGTAGGAAATTGTAATGAATGCTATTTAGATATATTTCTACAGCTTTCTTATAGTCAATTAATTGACTTGTTGTTGATTTTACTCCTGGCCTGACCAATTATCATACTGCGTAGCTAAAAAGTCGCATGTGTGTTGACATTATGATTGTACTCACTATGTTTGTAAAATAGTTTTTAGGTTTAGCACAAAAGGTCAAATTCTAGTGAAGGTGGAGATGTATTGCACAGGAGCGACCAAGTTGCTCAAGCCAAATACTGCAGGTATTTATCAAACATGCACCATGGTCACGAGGGCATCTGAGGTTATCTGGTTGTGTTCTTTCCTCGGGTTTTGCCACACTTCCTAAAGGTAATTTCCGGGATAGAGCCTTACTTCAAGTGCCGGAGCGCCCAGAATTATGGTTATCTCCCAGTTACAAATGAGTGAAATTTGTCGCATGTGTTAGCAACTAAACCTTTTCCTGCTGCATGTATCATTTGTAAGGAAACAAGGGATATTTTAGTCAAAAATTACCTCAATTTATTAAAGAACTTTTTTTTTGTCTTTTGTAGATATTGTATTCCAGAAAACTTTGGGATCAAAATACATGAAACTTTTCTTGTATAATAATATGTCGTTCAGAAATACTTGTGGAGTTGTTGTTAATTCATTTGAGAGGTTTGGGAATTGCTGGACATATATTTACGTAATATGAAGCAACTCGGCCGATGGTTAATCTCATGCTCAACAAGATTCAAAATGATTTGGTGCTAGCGGGTGGAAAGCTACATTGGCAACCCTGGGAGAACGGAGTTGTATTACCACAATCAGTAGCACAGTAGCTGCGTTACGAAATAACATCCTCTTGGTTGGTAAAGCAACACTAGTGAGCGATAGCGGCGGCCAGCAAGCCTTGAGCACGTTATTCCCGGAACAGATGATCTTGCAGGTTTTATGAATCACTAACTACCGGGTCATCATTTTATTTCCCGCATGTACGCGCCGCTAGGCCGGTGAAGGTGGTCTTGGCAGATGCGGCCGCTAGGCCGGTGAAGGTGGCCTTGGCGTTCTCCCCGCAATGAACACGTGCGCTGCGATCGGCAATGTTGCAATCAGTTGTCAGTATCTCCGGCGTATTCAAGCTTGTGAAGCTAGTTGATTTGACCTAACATACAGTGCAGTCTCGGGGCAATTTTACAGTTTGTGTTGCCTTAAAGTGATGTTTCTATACAACAACGTGTATTCATTGTGCTTTCTTATGCGAAGTATTCTTCTGTTAGAGAGTGCCTTTTCAATTCATATGCAAACAATCCTCACAAGTGAGGAGTTAAAAGAAAATATTCGCCAAGTTATAACGAACGGTGAAGAAATTTGCCGTGTGTCTAGAAACTTGTTTACGAGGTAGGTGCCAGGCATGCTTGCGAGCTGACGGACAACACGTTGAACATTTCTTGTAAAACCAGGTAAGTTTGTAGATAATTATTTTCACTAGAAATTGCTATTAAATGACTGTATGTTGACGCGAAGTAGTGGAGAGAAGTCGCGCACTTTTTACCGGCCAGCGAGCGGGTGTCAGCGCGAGAGCTTGCCGCGCCGTGATCGGTATAGGATGCGAGACTTAAATTGAATACCCTGTACTACACAATAGAAAAGCCACACTTTTAATTCATAGGAGTTGAGTCCTGTACAAGTTATCCCCAGGTACAGTTGTAGGACGTATTTAATGAGTCTTGTAGATGTACTGTATTTGTTTCAATGATAGTAGTGGGCATCGAGTCGAAGAAAAACCTGCTGCCCGTGCGCCTTTTAAGCTTGCGCTGGGTATACCATTAAAATATCTATGAGTGTAAGAATAGTGTAAGAAATGTACAAAATAGTCCCGGACAGCATACCTCACACCTTTGGCTTTTCTGAACTGCCTTTGAAGGTTACACTGGGTTACCCTGTACTAACACAACCCTAACGCGTGACGTTCACCACAAGGAAATCTTAATTTCTACACTATGAACAAAACATCATGGAATACAGCGGGTCTGTTGAGTGAACAGCTGGTGCGACACCAGGGGTCCGTTTAGAAATAAAATGAAAGAGCAAGCGGTCACTTTAACGAAATATAATTAAGTAAAAAACAATTACACACTACAAGGACAACTAACTAATCTCGAAGGGGCAGACGACCTAGTAGTTCTGCCCCTTAAAACAACAATAACTAACTAAACTAATCTTGAAATTACATACAGGTACATAAAAATCACAACTTGACCTTAAAATATATGAGGGAAATGTGAAGAAATCCCGAGGGAGGGATCGCGAGCCAAAAGCCAAAATGCGAAACGACATCCGTATCAAGGTACATGAACTTGGGTAAAATACTCAAGAAAGGATTCAAAAGACTAAATACTGATAAATATATCCAGGAACAAACTAGTTAAAACAAATGTGGTACTGTATCAAATACAGTTGACGAGAAAATGTTGTTACATTGTTGAAGTTAAGTGCTACTTAGAAGATGTTACATCGTTAAAAATAAGAGCCACAATTGTGGTCTCCGGAGCCAACCAGGCTGACGCCACGTAATTTTTCAGGTGAAAATTCCACCCTGCTGTCGCCAGGATTGGAACTCCAGCCGTCCGGGTGATTGACGAGCAGGTGCCATCACATCACGCACGCTTCCATTGAAAATCTTTATAATACTAGCTCAAATCTTACCTTTTAGGGTCCTTTGGAAACTCGGGTGTCGTCTTGTTATTTGATCAGGCTATATTTATTATTTATACACCTAATTATGTTAGAAATGTTGTATTAAGTGTCTAAACGATTCATGTATTTTCATTTCAGGCACTAGGAGATAAATTGTCACTCTCCGGCCAATCTAATTGGGTTAGCAACACTGAAATATTAATTCTAATATTTGATCTGTTTATTGAACTGCATATCTTGTAAAACAAAATACAAACATACAAATCCAGCAACAATAACATTTCACCAACACAGCGCAGTTTGCACATGCACAGCTTAGGTCAAACAATCAAACCAGGGTTAGCTTGAGGTTTCTTCATATGCCTTGTCCATTATTATTCATTCTCCCATCGTGAAGCACATGTTACCGGACGTGTAATTTAAGTGTAGACAAGTACTGCGTGAGCGTTGGCGCTTCTTAGACTGATGTGTTGAATGACCTTGCTCCAACTGAGGCACCTTGCTAAGCGTACTTGCTTAGTCTATGGCCGTAGAATGAGAATGAAGAGAATAGAATGAATAACTGTCGCTTTGCCTCACCATTATTACTCTGACGTCACGGGGTCTACATAAGTTCTGGAATATTCCTAAATAGTCAATTTTCGCCAATGATTTATTGAAGTAACACATGGACACTGTACCACGAAGTCGCAAATAATCATAAATAAAGCATTTCACTTATTTCTTCATCTTTAACAAGATTTATTATTAAATATCATTAGACCAGTTAAAGGAACAAAATTCAGAAAGATTATAAGAATTTCCTTTCAATTCCTACTAATTTGTTTAACCCTCAAATATTATAATTATGAAATGGAAAAGACAAGTCAAAATACGAACAGATTCAATGAAACTTATGAAACAAATTGATTAAGAAATAAGCAAATAATGCAAAATAATGCAAAATAATGCAACACTGTTAATAATGATCATAAAGATTTATGCAAGGTGGTCCTTTATTCCACAGGGAAGCTGTAATTCGAATTTGAAAACTTGTCAAACAGAGAGAGAGAGAAATAGAGATATTTGAGAAAAAGTGCCAAAGCAGAGAGGATGAGTTCATGAGTGCGAACGAGAAAGGTTGCTGGAACATGGTCATGGCTGGTCATGTAAGGAAGTGGCTGTCTGGAGTTATGAAATAACTTGTGCCGTGTCTCTGAGCAGCTTGCAGGGTGACTGAGCAAGAGTCAATGTAGTTCGACGGTTTGAGTAGACCAAATTTTCCTGAGTGCCTTCAAAATTCACACCAATTGAGAGTTTTGCAGTAATGCTATCTGAAACGATGTAAATGTTTCTTAGAGGAAAAGAATTCTAATTCTGACCCACCCACTTATTCCACCAATAAGTGTGGCAAGCAGTGGGGCCATACAGTGCATTTTAGTACCTTTTAAACCTTGTGTGTTGGCGTTGATTTCTAGATGGAAAGTGTACACAATGAAAATTTTACAAAGAAATGTTGACGTCGAACGTTGAGGAAGACTCTGAACTTTTTGCATTCCACAGAGAAAAGTCTCACAAAATGTGTCAAGGTTTGCCTCCTGTAGTTAGTGAAATCAATATTTTGTGTTTTCTTCCAATGTTGGCCCTGAATAAAATTCCAGCTATTACAATCAACTGAATTGAAACAAGCCAAACCATGAGTTGTTTCATTTTTAGGTTGGTCGTCATCTACAAATTATGTGACCTCTGAAATATATTATGTGAAAATATCTCACTGATCGGTGTAGCTGGTAAGCTTTCAGGCACTAATAATATAATAACTTGAGTGGCCATAGTTTTGTTTCTGGTGCCTGTAATAATGTTATTGCATTCGGTCTTGTTGTTAACGGATGATACCATACACACGGACTTTGTGCCTGTACAGCTTGAACAGCTCAAACATTTTGCGCGGATGAGAATCCCGTAAGTCTGAGAATGGGTGAGTAAGTCTAATGTAGACCTCTGGCGAGGCGTGACTGTCCGTAAGTCTACATATAGAACCTAAGTTACTTCGTAATGGCGAAGTAATCAGATGATATGTAAACAGGCCACAATGTATGAATGTGTGTCCGATCTATCATTCCAACTCGAACCGAATGAAATAATATTTTAATCAGACCTAAAACAGTTGTCAAAAACGATATGGAAACACTAGAGTTATCAGTGCCAGAGGCTAAACCAAGCATCAAATCATAATTCTCAAAATCAGGAGTTGTTTACACGTTGAAGATCACGACCACAGTTAAAATGTAAACAAGTTATGATCATCACAAGTTTCGTATAATGAGCGACCAAGTTACGCAGGGTTGCCATCTGGTAAACACAAAATAAGAGTATGTATAACAATAACTGGACACTTTCTGTGCAGAACGCACAAGATCAGAGTCTAAGTTAGTAGTTGTATTGAAAAAGGATAATAAAGAAAATGTCAGCTACTGATGCTGATATTATCAAATATTATGCACAATTTCCATCTTGAAATAAAAGCCTGTTGTAAAAGAAAGTAATCCTCGTGTTGCATCTTATGGCCTCACTTCCTTGTTTGATGCGGTCGGTTTCTCCCACATATGCTATGGCAGTGCAGTGTGAGCTGACTAGACAGGCGTCCAAAGAGTAACAGCTGAAAATACTAAAATTAATTTTGGTTTGGAGGCTTGCCAAAACTATGAGTGAACGTGCAACCACTAAATAATGTCAGTGATCTGCTTACATTGCCCACCATTCTTTGTTTTAATGAATAAAAAGAGTGGTTTATACTGTACTTGAAACAAGTTGTTAATAAAGCGATGAACGTCGCTCTTGCTCATAATGATCCTGCTCGCAGGCTTGGCTGCACATACTCCGACTTGGACACTGACAGATTGCTGATTGTTATAAGGGAATGGAATGTGTTATTGAAATAATGAAATAATGTTATTATGTTGAGAAAAAAATTGAAGATGAAAAGATACTCAAAGATCAGATTTGGAAGAAATTGCACTATGAAGTTTAATCATTTCTACATGTTCAATGGAAGCACAATCAGATATAGACATGATATAGAAAATAGTGACTTAACAGCCGCAAGGAATAATACTCTTACGAAAATGATCTCAACCAGGCATAGTGATGTATGCTGATGACAGATGCTACAGGACTTCCCAAGAGGAGAAGCACACTTAGAACCATTTCATGTGAACAATATTTCATCGTGAAAGTTCGTGTAGAAAGCATCTTTTAGCCAAAGCGAAGATTTCTTGCAATATTTTGTCATGAATTTTTCGAAATCACCAGTAAGGAATCGGACAAGAACATTGAATCAAAAAATAGTTGAAGCCGAACTAAAAATTTGAATTACATACATAGTACATTCAACAGAACTAATATAATTCAAAAATGATTATATTATATTTTTCTTTTTTCTCTCACTAATATTAGTTAGTGAAGGAATAGGAAATAGAAAAACAAGCATCTACGTTCTTTTAGGTGGCTGCTGCGTTTTTCCTTTGTCCATAGATCATGTTAACTGAATTTCGCATAATCATTTGACGTTCGGGAAATAGGGTTCTCGTGAAATTATGCATTGTTGCATCTGTACGTCTGACTCAAATCAGTCAATAAAACAAAATGCAGTGTCTCACAAAAGAAAAAGTACTCAACTTTTCAGTCTAATTAATTGAACATTAAGATTTAAATATCCTGCCCGTAGTATGAGAGGCGGCTAGGACACATAAATTAAATTACAAACAGCCAGCCAGTCGATTGATACGGGGATAGAGGTGAGGAGGGGTAAGCTCGGCCTGACATACGACCGTTTTAATAGACAAATTTCGGAGATTACCAGATTTTCAATTCTAGGAAGCAACCTTGCGTCA
>CAMPQE020000059.1:0-33992 GCA_946902985.2 Meconema thalassinum | reverse complement strand
AAATTACGATTATGATAGTGTGTTTTTTTTTTTGCATATTGGCAGAACCGATGTAATTAAAACACATAATGGCGCCCGATTGTCACGACTGGTATCAAGGAGGGTCCTTTTTAAACCAAATATCCGAGCCTAGATAGGTGGGCATAACCGATCTCATCGCGAGTGAGTCGAGCAAGAGGTTTATTATTATTAACAAAAACGTTATCGTTGTCGTAGTCGTCATCTTCGGTCTCGTCGTGGGAGCATAGCCTTTTCTCTACGAGACCCCTTGCATTTGACTGTTGACACAGCCTAGATTAAACATCAAGACTTGGAGATGATTATGTGGAAAGCTATTAAGGTACGAGTGATGCTTGGTATTGCCAAACTGGGCTCAGCTAGTGCCTGTGGATGACGTGAAAGGTACTAAACCTAGGGCCTTTGCTGCTGTTCTGACTCAGTGAGGATAGCAATAGCAAACTACCTCACCTTGCTTGATATGATTCACTATAGTGCTGTCTTGGATTTTTGTGGATATAGGTACGGTACAGGTTGGGGAACCGACCTACCTTGCGTCATCTACCCAATTACATCCCCGCCCCTCACCTAGAAATCACTGTAAGATGAAGGACCAATCTAATCCAGTCTAACCCCCTGAATTGCACTTCCTAATAAGGAGTGCTACTAAACCCTCTTCTGATACTCCTCGGAAATCTTCATTTCCTCTCATGATAGGTACTCACAACCTCTAAGAGAGGTTCATTGTCATCATACTATAGGCGCAGATGACTTCTTTGATCTGCCTCTTAAAAACAACAAGGGCTAACTTAATAATAATAATAATAATAATAATAATCATCAACATCATCATTATTATTATTTACACTGCAAATTATAATCTGAAAAGAACACAGGCTATAGGCAGCCTTTAGCTCTTTAGATTAAACCAGTCTATAACTGAATTCATAATGGCTGTAGACCCGACCCTCAAAAAGCAATTATTATTATTATTATTAAATTTGCTAATATCTTCTGCAAGGAACACTGGCTATGGGCTGCATTCAGCTCTGTAGAATAAGCCAGTCTATAACTGAATTCCCTAAGGCAGTAGACCTGACCCTCAAAATGCAATTATTATTATTATTATTTTTGCTATTATCTTCTGAAAGGAACACTGGCTACGGGCTGCATTCAGCTCTGTAGATTATACCAGTCTATAACTGAATTCCTATGCTATGATGTTTACGCACAAACCTCTTGCATTCTGAGCTCACCTCAGTGGTCTTGCTGTCCTGGGATCGCGGCCAGATGGAACACTCAAAGCCCTGGAGACACTGTTTTGGGTAAAAATAACTGTCACTGCTAAGAAGTATACACATAGACTGAATGACAGTCTAAGTCAAGTGCCGCTTTTCATGCGTACCAACATAACGTAATCGGGGATTGAAAATTCTCTGGGCCACTGAGTGCCCCTCTGTACTAATCCAGGGTTAATATTGCTAATATCTTTTGAAAGGAACACTGGCTATGGGCTGCATTCAGCTCTGTAGAATAAACCAGTCTATAACTGAACTCCTAATTAACTTATTATTATTATTAATTAATGTTAATATTGCCAATATATTCTGAAAGGAACACAGGCTATGGGCTGCATTAATAATAATAATAATATCGTATCGCCTCGGTTGCCGGGTGCAAGCTCTGTTAATTGACACCCAGAGGGCAGCTAGCATGCCGAATTTCGTAGTTCCTTTGAACGCTATGAGAGTCAGGGAGGTTAGATATCTAAGCTCCTTGACTCTACAGCACTTTCTAGGAGAGAAAGGAGGAACTTTGTGTTGGCGGAAAATCCCGAGATTAATTTTGCCATAGAACACGGCCTACTGAATTCAAATAGGTTCTTTAACATGTCAACAACGTATGACATGCATGTCGTGATTTTTGTCACCTTTCAAAAATCACTTACCACGACCAGGGGCGAACCTGCAAGCTTGGGGTTGGTAGTCTGACACGTTAACCACTCACCCACCGAGGCAAGGAAAGGCTGCAATCAGCCCTGTAGAATAAACCAGTCTATATCTGAATTCCTAATTAAGTTATTATTATTAATGTTAATATCGCTAATATCATTAGAAAGGAACACTGGCTAAGGGCTGCATTCAGCTCTGTAGAATATAAACCAGTCTATAACAGCATTCATAATTATTATTATTATAATTTTTTTATTATATTTATTATTATTATTATTAATAATAACGCTAATAGGCTATCTTCTGAAAGGAACACTGGCTACGGGATGCATTTAGCTCTGTTGAATAAAACAGTCTACATATAACTGAATTACTAAAGGCTGTAGGCCTCAACCTTGAAATGAAATTCATCTTCTTCTTAATATTATTATTATTATCGCTAATAGGCTATCTTCTGAAAGGAACACTGGCTACGGACTACATTCAGCTCTGTGGAATAAACCAGTCTATAACTGAATTCCTAAAGGCTGTAGGCCTGACCCTCAAAATGCAATTATTATTATTATTATTATTAATATTGCTATTTTCTTCTGAAAAGAACAGTGGCTGCAGGCAGCATTAAGCGCTGTAAAATAAACTCCAATCCTATGGCCCCCCCAACCCTCAAAATGCTATAGAAACCATGACCTCAGTAGGAGTCTTAGCTGTCTGTACCTCTCATGGTAGGTCCCTATGTCCTCAGAACGAGGTTTATCTTCTGAAAAGATCATGGGCTAAAATGTCAACGATGAAATTTGTTAGTTAGACTGCAGGCTAAATCCAGTAACGCACAAATAAAGAAATAAAAAATAAATAAAATTTAAAAAAAAGCTTAGTTTCATATGCGTATCCCCACTGGACTCCTGGACTCCTGTGTCCCGACAAGAGGCAGGCAATCCCTACACTATTCAGCTCTCATGTTCTGAAGGGATGGTGCATTTGTAACCGCCTACGTTAACAGCAAGTAATTTTCGCAGAGACTGAAGTGGTATGCTAGATAATTAAAATCCGTTTTTTACTGACAAGGGCAGCATAATTAGGTACTGTATACCTTGTATGGCCGGCCCCGTGGTGTTGGGGTAGCGCGCCTGCCTCTCACCCGGAGGCCCCAGGTTCGATTCCAGGCTCCGTCAGGGATTTAAAAAAACTGACGTGAGGGATGGAACGGGGTGCACTCAGCCTCGTGAGGACAATTGAGTAGCTGTCTGACAGTGAGGCAGCGCCCCGATCACGAAAACCAAGATAAACGGCCGAGGGGACCCGATGCACTGATCACGCGTCACTCCAAATTCTGCAGGCCAAATGGCTGGGCAGTGGTTGCTTGTAGGACCTAGGCCCTTAAAGGGCTGTATAGTGCCAGGGGTTGTTTTTATACCTTGTATGACACGGAAGTTGACAGAAGAGTCAACACGGTAACGGTAGTGTCACTTGCTATCGTATTGATAGCTGATTATGTCTCTGTTTCCACATTAGGCAGGGTCCCCCTGACTAGGGTACTCTAGCTAGAAAAAGAGGGGAGACTTAGTTATTGTTGTTTTAAGGGGCGGAACTAAGAGGTCATCTGCCCCTCTTAACACAGATTAAAGAATACACATTTGGAATAGATTTTAAAATTTTTAGGTGGACGCGTAAATTAAAAAAAGACCAAAAATTAATAAAACAAAAATAAAATAACAATTAAATAAAAATGAAAAATTATAAAAATAAACAAAAAATTATGGATAAACAAAACATTATCTTTCGAAAACGAACAAGTCGTTGAGTCAATTTATACTAGAAAATTTAGATAGCTGGCCCTAAACCACTCTCACTTATAAAGCGGATAACGCGATCAGCAGCCACTGCGGCATCGACTAATATAAGTTTGAGAGTCAACTGCAAACCAAGGTTTCTTCGTAAGTCAGCAAGATCCACACACTCTGTGAAAATGTGGGCCACGGTGAAACCGGCTCCACAGGTACAAAGAGGGGGGTCTTCCCTTCTCATCAGATACGAGTGGGTGGATCTTATTTGACCTAAAGGGTCCTATACATCAGGTTAGGTCTAATTGACAAATAGCACCGGACCCAGAATTGCTACCAAGAGATTTCTTAGTTTTTTCTGGCAAACTGTAAAAGAACGTAGCTACCCTTAATCACCATAGGGCGGTACATTGAACGCTTCAGCAGAGACAATACCTCTTAGGGATGAAGGTTTGTTGTCCTCCCTTTCAAAGGACTCGTAATGGCCCCAGGTAATTACCACCATCATTATTATTATTAATATTAAGGCACATGCTTAAGGTATACGAGATAGGGTCAAAAAATCTGTAATTTTCAGAGAGAGAACTGTGAAATAATTCTAAAACCCACTCCCCTACAGAAATTATATGTAGAATAAACTTAAGTATAGTGCCCTCTGCCACGAGCTATACACTGGTAATTAATAAATATGAATTATCCTGACTACAGTAGATTAAATAATATTATTATAAGCTTTGAAGCTGTAATTTATTATGAGAGGGGCATTGACTTAGGAGGCCGATTAGGCTTTTAAACTAGGCTGTGCAAGTAATTTTGTCTGATAACCTGTGTTATTGTGACGGTGTTTAATGAAAGGCCATGGCCGTCTCCTTCCCAATCCTCACTTGACTTACAAATACTCGGCAATAAAGCAGGTTTTCATCACTCACACAATCAAAACCTACTACACAAAGGGAAAAGGATAAGGGGGGGGGGGGGGGGGGGTGAGAGGACAGGGAAGCATTAGAAAGGGCCTTCCGACAAGATACTACTCCCGAGGTCAACCGTCGGCTTCAGCATTAGCCTACTTGAGTGCACCGGGCTGATGACCTGAGGGGCTTAAAAAAAATGAAGATAACCCCACAGCTAGCCTAAGATGTTACGAAAGAGCGAATTAAATATTACTAGATATACCTACGTAAAAGTTGTTGTTTGAGTCTTCAGTCTTTTGACTGGATTGTTGCAGCGCTCCTTGCCTCCCTGTCCTGAGGTATTCGTTTCATCTCTACATAGCTACCACACCCTAAATCCGAGGCAATCTGTTTAACATATTCTAACCTTGGTCTACCCTTACAGTTCCTGTCCTCAACCCATCCTTCCTTAACCAAGGTTGCTAATCCAGGGTGTCTTAGTAAGTGTCCTACCAACCTATCTCTTCTCTTCATTATCAGTCCCCAGAAACATCTCTCCTCACCCACTACTCTCAATACCTCTTCGATTGCAACCCTATCTACACATCTGAACTTCATCATTCTGCTCTAACACCACATTTCAAATGCTTCAATTCACCTCTTTTCTGCTGCACCAATAGTCCAAGTTTCACAGTCATCGAGTGCCACGCTCCAAAACCTAATGCCTAAATCAACCGATTCCTTTTTTTTTTTTAGAAATGCTCTCCTTGCCTGAGCCAACCTACTTTATTATATATCCTCTTTGCTTCGTCCTTCACTGGTTATTTTGCATCCTAAGTAACAGTGCACTCCTACTTCTTTCAGAATTTCACCTGCTTAGTCGATGTCCTTAGAGGTTTCTGATTTATTTCGGCAGCATTCCAGTATTTTGGTTATACATTTATTACTTTTCATCAAGTATTCTTTTCGTAAGACGGAGTCCATACCATTCAGATAACCTAAAAATTCCAAGAAGCTATTCGTATTTACGGTCGTAACGGCAACTACATTCTCCACACTCCCGAGGGTTACGAGGAACTTTACGCCGAGAGAATAACAATTATTGTAGCATTATAAGAGGGTGGAACAGCTAGGTCATCAGCCCCTAAAGAGCGAGGTATGAGAAAATAACATGAAACTCGCAGTTCGGCCGGAGCTACCGACCTTCGTTTTAAAAGCAGTGACGTACTCGAATGTGAATTCATATCTATTCTTGGGGTTAGCATTAAAATTTATACACACCTACATATTAATCGATCTTTCTTTGACGTTCTCGTAAATACCTGTCTTGTTAGGAATTACGAGTAGGCCTACCTTTCAAAATAGCGTTTTCGGTAGCGTGTAGTTCAAACAAAAAGTACCTCGCAATGGCGGCTTGTGACGGTTATTTCATCCTGCCATTAAAAAACCACGGCATGGCAGAGATTAGCAGCTATTAACACACGTATGAAGAAGGCCGTTCAATTCGCGAGCAGTAAACCCATTGGAAAATAAGACCTGAGTGCTCAGATGTACGGTATTTGCGGGGACAATAATTTTCAAATCAAATAGGCCAGCAGGTCCTAGGCAACGGACGGTACTACAATGCCACGGTCCGTATCTAAGATATCTATCTATGTCGTTTTCTCTAGCTCGGCAAAAAATTAACATTTCGCTTTACAACGATTTATTCTTACGAGGCTTTAATTAAACCTTCGATCTAGCCATCCCTCTCATGAAGGTGAGTTGAAATAGGCTGTTATTTGTATCCCTATCGCTTGGATTTGGACATAGTAAAGTGAGGAAGAGGCACAGGCCTTCCAATATGTTCTGCTAACCGAGAGCAAGATCTGATTTCTTCTAATCCTGGTTAGGTCTTTATTATGTGGCCTCCTGTACTTGTAGGCCTATGTTGATAGGGACAGCTACATATAAGTTACTGGCTTCGAGGCAACTACTCTCTTGCTAAATCAGTCAAGAATTAGGGATTATAGGCAATACAACATGACTTGGATTCCAATATTTACTATATAAAAGTGTGTGTGAGGTTGTGAGCTGTCTGATAACCTGTGTCATTGTGAAGGCTTCACTAGAGTATGGTTTAACAGGAGACAGGTGCCACAAAGTGGCCTACTTGCATTTAGAAATATGCTTTTATTTATTTATTTTACTAAGGTTATAACTAGAGAGTTTGAAGAAGGGGCAGATGACCTCGTAGTTTTGCTCCTTAAAACAACTATAACTACTACTACTGTTTAAAGGGGATGAATTTGGGGGAGAAATACACACACAGTTTACAAACCAAGCTAGTAGGCTGCTTTGAAGCAGTAATTTATTAAACAAGTAATGTTGTCTGATAACCTGTGTTATAGAGAGGGTGCTTAAAATGAGGCCATGGCCACCTCCTACCCAAACCTCACCTGACCTACAAATAGCCTGCAAAGACACTGCAATAAAGCAGGTTATCATCACACACACAATACCTACTACACAGAGGGGGGCTTTCGGAAGGAGAGGGACGCAATACAAAGGGCCTTCCGACAAGATACTAAATCTGTAATTTTCAGAGAGAGAACTGAGAAATAATTTTAAAACCCACTCCCCTACAGATATATGTAGAATAAACTTAAGAATAGAGCCCTCTGCCACGCGATATACACTGGTATTTAATAAATATGAATTATCCTGACTACAGTAGATTAAAACATATTATTATAAGCTATGAAGCTGTAATCTATTAGGAGAGGGGCATTGACTTAGGAGGTTGATTAGTCTTTTAAACTAGGCTGTGTAAGTAATTTTGTCTGATAACCTGTGTTATAGTGACGGTGTTTAACGAGAGGCCATGGCCGTCTCCTTCCCAATCCTCACTTGACTTACAAATACTCGGCAATAAAGCGGGTTATCATCACTCACACAATCAAAACCTACTACACAAAGGGGAAAGGATGGGGGGGGGGGTGAGAGGACAGGGAAGCATTAGTAAAGGCCTTCCGACCAGATACTACTCCCGAGGTCAACCGTCGGCTTCAGCATTAGCCTACTCGAGTGCACTGGGCTGATGAACCGAGGGGCTTAAAAATTGAAGATAACCCCACAGCTAGCCTAAGATGTTACGAAAGAGCGAATAAAATATTACTAGATATACCTACGTAAAAGTTGATGTTTGAGTCTTCAGTCTTTTGACTGGATTGTTGCAGCGCTCCTTGCCTCCCTGTCCTGAGGTAATCGTTTCATCTCTACATAGCTACCACACCCTACATCCGAGGCAATCTGTTTAACATATTCTAACCCGGGTCTACCCCTACAGTTCTTGTCCTCAACCCTTCCATCCTTAACTAAGGTTGCTAATCCTGGGTGTCTTAGTAAGTGTCCTACCAACCTATCTCTTCTCTTCATTATCAATCACCAGAAACATCTCTCCTCACCCACTACTCTTAATACCTCTTCGTTTGCAACCCTATCTACACATCTGAACTTCATCATTCTGCTCTAACACCACATTTCAAAAGCTTCAATTCAGCTCTTTTCTGCTGCACCAATAGTCCAAGTTACACAGTCATCGAGTGCCACGCTCCAAAACCTAAAGCCTAAATCAACCGATTCCTTTTTTTTTTTTTTAGAAATGCTTTCCTTGCCTCAGCCAACCTACTTTATTATATATCCTATTTGCTTCGTCCTTCACTGGTTATTTTGCTTCCTAAGTAACAGTGCACTCCTACTACTTTCAGCATTTCACCTGCTCAGTCGATGTCCTTAGAGATTTCTTATTTATTTCGGCTGCATTCCAGTATTTTAGTTTTACATTTATTACTTCTCAACACGTATTCTTTTCGTAAGACGGAGTCCATACCATTCAGATAACCTAAAAATTCCAAGAAGCTATTCGTATTTACGGTCGTAACGGCAACTGCATTCTCCACACTCCCGAGGGTTACGAGGAACTTTACGCCGAGAGAATAACAATTATTGTAGCATTATAAGAGGGAGGAACAGCTAGGTCATCAGCCCCTAAAGAGCGAAGTATGAGAAAATAACATGAAACTCGCAGTTCGGCCGGAGCTATCGACCCTCGTTTTAAAAGCAGCGACGTACTCGAATGGGAATTCATACCTATTCTTGGGGTTAGCATTAAAATTTATACACACCACCATATTTATCGATCTTTCTTTGACGTTCTCGTAAATACCTGTCTTGTTAGGAATTACGAGTAGGACTACCTTTCAAAATAGCGTTTTCGGTAGCGTGTAGTTCAAACAAAAAGTACCTCGCAATGGCGGCTTGTGACGGTTATTTCATCTTGCCATTAAAAAAACACGCCATGGCAGAAATTAGCAGCTATTAACACACGTAAGAAGAAGGCCGTTCAATTCGCGAGCAATAAACCTATTGGAAAATAAGACCTGAGTGCTCAGATGTACGGTATTAGCGGGGACAATAATTTTCAAATCAAATAGGCCAGGTCCTAGGCAACGGACGGTACTACAATGTCACGGTCCGTATCTAAGATATCTATCACTATTTCGTTTTCTCTAGCTCGGCAAAAAATTAACATTTCGCTTTATAACGATTCATTCTTACGAGGCTTTAAATAAACCTTCGATCTAGCCATCCCTCTCATGAAGGTGAGTTGAAATAGGCTGTAATTTGTATCCCTATCCCTTGGAATTGGACATAGTAAAGTGAGGAAGAGGCACAGGCCTTCCATTATGTTCTGCTAACCGAGAGCAAGATCTGATTTCTTCTAATCCTGGTTAGGTCTTTATTATGTAGCCTCCTGTACTTGTAGGCCTATGTTTATAGGGACAGCTACATATAAGTTACTGGCTTCGAGGCAACTACTCTCTTGCTAAATCAGTCAAGATTTAGGGATTATAGTCAATACAACATGACTTGGATTCCAATATTTACTATATAAAAGTGTGTGTGAGGTTGTGAGCTATCTGATAACCTGTGTCATTGTGAAGGCTTCACTAGAGTATGGTTTAACAGGAGACAGGTGCCACAAAGTGGCCTACTTGCATTTAGAAATATGCTTTTATTTATTTATTTATTTATTTATTTTACTAAGGTTATAACTAG
Source organism: Meconema thalassinum (assembly GCA_946902985.2). Classification (NCBI taxonomy): domain Eukaryota; kingdom Metazoa; phylum Arthropoda; class Insecta; order Orthoptera; family Tettigoniidae; genus Meconema; species Meconema thalassinum. The sequence continues at coordinate 24,272 of CAMPQE020000059.1, read as the reverse complement.
AGAGTTTGAAGAAGGGGCAGATGACCTCGTAGTTTTGCTCCTTAAAACAACAATAACTACTACTACTACTACTACTAGTGTTTAAAGGGGATGAATTTGGGGGAGAAATACACACACAGTTTACAAACCAAGCTAGTAGGCTGCTTTGAAGCAGTAATTTATTAAACAAGTAATGTTGTCTGATAACCTGTGTTATAGAGAGGGTGCTTAAAATGAGGCCATGGCCACCTCCTACCCAAACCTCACCTGACCTACAAATAGCCTGCAAAGACACTGCAATAAAGCAGGTTATCATCACACACACAATACCTACTACACAGAGGGGGGCTTTCGGAAGGAGAGGGACGCAATACAAAGGGCCTTCCGACAAGATACTAAATCTGTAATTTTCAGAGAGAGAACTGAGAAATAATTTTAAAACCCACTCCCCTACAGATATATGTAGAATAAACTTAAGAATAGAGCCCTCTGCCACGCGATATACACTGGTATTTAATAAATATGAATTATCCTGACTACAGTAGATTAAAACATATTATTATAAGCTATGATTAGGCTTTTAAACTAGGCTGTGTAAGTAATTTTGTCTGATAACCTGTGTTATTGTGACGGTGTTTAATGAAAGGCCATGGCCGTCTCCTTCCCAATCCTCACTTGACTTACAAATACTCGGCAATAAAGCGGGTTATCATCACTCACACAATCAAAACCTACTACACAGAGGGGAAAGGAAAAGGGGAGGGAGAGAGAGAGAGAGAGAGAGAGAGAGGGTGGGGGGTGAGAGGACAGGGAAGCATTAGTGAAGGCCTTCCGACCAGATACTACTCCCGAGGTCAACCGTCGGCTTCAGCATTAGCCTACTCGAGTGCACTGGGCTGATGACCCGAGGGGCTTAAAAATTGAAGATAACCCCACGGCTAGCCTAAGATGTTACGAAAGAGCGAATAAAATATTACTAGATATACCTACGTAAAAGTTGACGTTTGAGTCTTCAGTCTTTTGACTGGATTGTTGCAGCCCTCCTTGCCTCCCTGTCCTGAGGTAATCGTTTCATCTCTACATAGCTACCACACCCTACATCCGAGGCAATCTGTTTAACATATTCTAACCCGGGTCTACCCCTACAGTTCTTGTCCTCAACCCTTCCATCCTTAACCAAGGTTGCTAATCCTGGGTGTCTTAGTAAGTGTCCTACCAATCTATCTCTTCTCTTCATTATCAATCTCCAGAAACATCTCTCCTCATCCACTACTCTTAATACCTCTTCGTTTGCAACCCTATCTACACATCTGAACTTCATCATTCTGCTCTAACACCACATTTCAAAAGCTTCAATTCAGCTCTTTTCTGCTGCACCAATAGTCCAAGTTACACAGTCATCGAGTGCCACGCTCCAAAACCTAATGCCTAAATCAAACGATTCCTTTTTTTTTTTTTTTTTTTTTTTTAGAAATGCTTTCCTTGCCTGAGCCAACCTACTTTATTATATATCCTCTTTGCTTCGTCCTTCACTGGTTATTTTGCTTCCTAAGTAACAGTGCACTCCTACTACTTGCAGCATTTCACCTGCTCAGTCGATGTCCTTAGAGATTTCTTATTTATTTCGGCTGCATTCCAGTATTTTAGTTTTACATTTATTACTTCTCAACAAGTATTCTTTTCGTAAGACGGAGTCCATACCATTCAGAAACGTAAAAGTATAACCTAAAAATTCCAAGAAGCTATTCGTATTTACGGTCGTAACGGCAACTGCATTCTCCACACTCCCGAGGGTTACGAGGAACTTTACGCCGAGAGAATAACAATTATTGTAGCATTATAAGAGGGAGGAACAGCTAGGTCATCAGCCCCTAAAGAGCGAGGTATGAGAAAATAACATGAAACTCGCAGTTCGGCCGGAGCTATCGACCCTCGTTTTAAAAGCAGCGACGTACTCGAATGTGAATTCATACCTATTCTTGGGGTTAGCATTAAAATTTATACACACCACCATATTTATCGATCTTTCTTTGACGTTCTCGTAAATACCTGTCTTGTTAGGAATTACGAGTAGGCCTACCTTTCAAAATAGCGTTTTCGGTAGCGTGTAGTTCAAACAAAAAGTACCTCGCAATGGCGGCTTGTGACGGTTATTTCATCTTGCCATTAAAAAAAACACGTCATGGCAGAAATTAGCAGCTATTAACACACGTAAGAAGAAGGCCGTTCAATTCGCGAGCAATAAACCTATTGGAAAATAAGACCTGAGTGCTCAGATGTACGGTATTAGCGGGGACAATAATTTTCAAATCAAATAGGCCAGGTCCTAGGCAACGGACGGTACTACTATGTCACGGTCCGTATCTAAGATATCTATCACTATTTCGTTTTCTCTAGCTCGGCAAAAAATTAACATTTCGCTTTATAACGATTCATTCTTACGAGGCTTTAAATAAACCTTCGATCTAGCCATCCCTCTCATGAAGGTGAGTTGAAATAGGCTGTAATTTGTATCCCTATCCCTTGGAATTGGACATAGTAAAGTGAGGAAGAGGCACAGGCCTTCCAATATGTTCTGCTAACCGAGAGCAAGATCTGATTTCTTCTAATCCTGGTTAGGTCTTTATTATGTAGCCTCCTGTACTTGTAGGCCTATGTTGATAGGGACAGCTACATATAAGTTACTGGCTTCGAGGCAACTACTCTCTTGCTAAATCAGTCAAGATTTAGGGATTATAGTCAATACAACATGACTTGGATTCCAATATTTACTATATAGAAGTGTGTGTGAGGTTGTGAGCTGTCTGATAACCTGTGTCATTGTGAAGGCTTCACTAGAGTATGGTTTAACAGGAGACAGGTGTCACAAAGTGGCCTACTTGCATTTAGAAATATGCTTTTATTTATTTAATTATTTTACTAAGGTTATAACTAGAGAGTTAGAAGAAGGGGCAGATGACCTCGTAGTTCTGCCCCTTAAAACAACAATAACTACTACTACTAGAGTTTAAAGGGGATGAATATGAGGGAGAAATACACACACTGTTAACAAACTAAGCTAGTAGGCTGCTTTGAAGCTGTAATTTATTATACAAGTAATGTTGACTGTTAACCTGTGTTATAGAGAGGGTGCTTAAAATGAGGCCATGGCCACCTCCTACCCAAACCTCACCTGACTTACAAATAGCCTACAAAGACACAGCAATAAAGCAGGTTATCATTACTCACACAATACCTACCACACAGAGGGGAAAGGAAGTAGGGGAGGGGCTAGGGAGGAGAGGGATGCAATACAAAGGGCCTTCCGACAAGATACTATTTCGGAGGCCATCCGTCGGCTTGAGCATTACTCTAGTGCACCAGGCTGATGACCTGCCTTTCTAGTAGGGGGTTGGGGGAAATGCACACACTGTTTACAAACTAAGCTAGTAGGACTAATATCAGTTCTTAATCACCCTCTTTCACTAAATCATTCATCCTTCTACTTAGTAGTACATTTTCTCATTACATGTGGTTTGTTACATTACACTTAAAACAATATTTACAGAAATGCACTTCATATATCACATTAGTGTTCTAGGGACAAACATACCACGACTAGAGTGGCATTCTCACGCTTAGGGGACCACTTTAAAGTGCCTAAGCTTCCAAGGAGGATGGTTGTAGGTTCGTTACCTGGGAGGTACAGATGCAGGTTAAACCTCCTCCTCAACTGCCGCTTCAGGGGCTCGCAGGCCTCTTCGGCCTCTTGTGGCTGAGTAGCATTCGGAATGTTAACGTATTCATCTCACTCATTCAGGACCAGGTTCGAATACCTATTCAGTATCTCTGCCTCCTCTAAGGCTAGTTAAAGGATGGTGTTTGGTTGTCTTGCGGGCCAAATATGACTCTGTTAGAGATGCCAGACCCCACCCAGGGCTAATTTACTTTCCAGAAGACTTTACTTGCATTCTTTTAGTCCCCTACTAAGGGTTACTCATCAAGGAGGAGGGCCCTAAGGAACAAGAGTAGCTCTAGATGAGGCTTGCTCGCCCTGCTCTGGAGACTGGGCCTTTCGGGAGGATACAGGACTAAATTGTCTTGGAACTCCCTGGGCCTGTTCCTCAACTTAGGTCCTTAGTCCTGTAGGTCCTTTCAGGCACTGTGGTGAGAGGCAGATTACTGTAGGACTCCTTCCCTCTGTAGAAATCAACCTGCAGGCCAAACGGCTGCCGCTTTCACGGGTATCAGGTCGGTACCGGGAGGCTGTCCTCCTACTGGGGGGCTAGAGGAAGGATGAAGCTTCGGGCAGGTGAGCGGGGGTCTCTCCAGGGGACGTCGCGACGGCGCCGGACGCCCCTAAACGTCGGCAAGGAGAGGCGACTGGTAAAATGCTACCCATCAATCGCACCTCAGCCAGGACGGCAGAAACTAAGAGGGAAACTTTTCTCTAGGGTAAGGGGAAGCGCCAAACCTTTGGCTATCCCTTCCTATCCCGACCAGGATGCCTAGGCATCCCCGAGGGACATACGGAGCACCTTAAAGGGGCTAGGAAGCACGTCCCCAACTTACCGTCACTCGGGCCACCCGACAGCCGACCACGGCGGTTCCCTGCGCGGTCCGACCTGCCGTTTATACTATACTTGAGGACAGACGGCAGTACACACACTCGTTCGCTCGCCATGGCCGACACAGCAGCAGCTTCAGCAGCCTCAGCTCCCGCCTCGGCGCCGGCTCAGGCTTCGCCCAAGAAGAGCAAGGCTGCAGCCTCCAAGAAGCCCCGCAACAAGCCAGCCCATCCGAAAACCTCCGAGATGGTGGGCAGCGCCATCAAGAGTCTCAAGGAAAGGGGTGGATCATCTCTACAGGCCATCAAGAAATACATCACGGCCAACTACAAGGTGGACTCTGAGAAGCTCGCCCCTTTCATCAAGAAGTACCTGAAGGCAGCTGTCGCTTCCGGAGAACTGGTCCAGACCAAGGGAAAGGGAGCTTCGGGCTCCTTCAAGCTCGCCTCGGCAGCCAAGCCTGAGAAGGTCAGCGCACCGCCAGCCAAGCGGTCTGCTGCCCCTAAGGAGAAGCGTCTTCCCAAGGCCAAGAAGTCCGGAGCAAAGGCAGCCGCCAAGAAGGCCATCTCCAAGAAACCTGCCGAGAAGAAGAGGGCTGCACCTGCCCCTAAGCCTAAGAAGTCTCCGTCTAAGGCTAAGAAGGCTGCCAAGGTGCCCACGAAAAAACCTAAAGCACCTAAGCCTAAGAAGGCAGCAAAGCCCAAGGCTTCCCCGAAAAAGGCAGCTCCTAAGAAGAAGTGAGAAGTTTATTGGTTTTTACCGATCTTCTCACTCACACACACACCTCTCGGCGGGTGTGTAAAAACGGCCCTTATCAGGGCCATCAATCATATCCTAGGAGAGCACAAGTCTGTTAAGCTCAAGTACAGGTTCTTTCCTTTTCCAAAAATCAAAAAGTTTAGCCTAGCCCTTCCCCCTCCTCCTCAACAGAAATTACATCAGTTTTTATTTTAAACGCAACCTAATCCTAAAGATTATTTACTCGAGATATATATTAATCTTTTACACAAAATAACATGCTCTTAAGTGCAAAAAATGTGGGGTTTTCCCTATCCACTCTCAAGTGAGCCAAAAAGTAATCTTGCTTGTTTTTACTACTGTATGTTTCATAAATTAATATCATTATTATTATTATTTTTTTTTTCTTTCTTTAAAATTTCTAGGTATAACCGCTCTTTTGGGAAACAGTGGTGGCCCTGAAAAGGGCCGTGTTGGTCAACACTCGAGGGTCGAGCTCAGGACTTAGGCACGCTCGCCTCGGATGCGACGGGCTAGCTGGATGTCCTTGGGCATGATGGTGACGCGCTTGGCATGGATGGCGCACAGGTTGGTGTCTTCGAAAAGACCGACCAGGTAGGCCTCGCTGGCCTCCTGCAAGGCCATGACGGCCGAGCTCTGGAAACGCAGGTCGGTCTTGAAGTCTTGAGCGATCTCCCTCACGAGCCGCTGGAAGGGCAGCTTGCGGATGAGGAGCTCAGTGCTCTTCTGGTAACGCCTGATCTCACGGAGGGCGACTGTGCCTGGCCTGTAGCGATGGGGCTTCTTCACTCCTCCGGTGGCGGGGGCGCTCTTACGGGCTGCCTTGGTGGCCAGCTGCTTGCGCGGGGCTTTGCCTCCGGTGGATTTACGAGCGGTCTGCTTCGTCCGGGCCATGACGTACGTAGCGTGGATACTGCAAGATTAAACAACGTGGCGCGGGACAAGCCCGACCCGTTTTATTCATTCGCTTCCCCCACCCTCCGGCCCCTACCGAGCCCCCATTGGTCGGCCAGAGCTGACGTCACGAGCCAGGCAATTTCAACAAAAGCGAAGGATGGTGACCATCTACATCCATTCCAGCTCAGAACTCTACTGATCCAACATGACCGGACGAGGCAAGGGAGGCAAGGGACTCGGCAAAGGGGGCGCCAAGCGCCACAGGAAGGTGCTCCGAGACAACATCCAGGGCATCACAAAGCCCGCCATCAGACGTTTGGCTCGCAGAGGCGGAGTGAAGCGTATCTCTGGCCTCATCTACGAGGAGACACGCGGAGTACTCAAGGTATTCCTGGAGAACGTCATCCGTGATGCTGTCACTTACACCGAGCACGCCAAGAGGAAGACGGTGACCGCCATGGACGTCGTCTACGCCCTCAAGAGGCAGGGACGTACCCTGTACGGTTTCGGCGGTTAGAGTTCGTTACCATGCTACGGTACTATTCAAAAAACGGCCCTTTTCAGGGCCACCACTTACCTCAGAAAAGAGCTCCAAGTCCTGCCAGGCTGCCTGTTCCCTGCTCCTGTACAGTAAGGCCCTCTGCACTAGGTCCGTCTCCCCTCTCTAGGCCAAAGAAAGATTTATTATTTACTCTGCATACTGAACACTAGCTATATCTCCTCTTATCAGGCCCTACTCCCTAAATAGTACCTATAACTAGGTAAAAAGAAGAGTATATTTTGTAATCCTCTTAACAATGGTATTTTTTAAGTTCTATTAGCATGAAATTATTACTAAAGAAAGATGAAATCTTTTACTCTCTCTACTGAACACATCTCTTGAAGACTAGCTATTACTTGCAAACTCCCTATCCCTGCCAGGGGGGAGGTTTGTAACCTTCCTAAATATTTAGTTCTATTAGCATTCTATTATCCCCAGGAGAAAGTGCACTACAATGAAAACTACAACAGACCGTTCAGTACAATGGATACTTGGTCATTGTCGCTTTAAAGGGGCGGAACAGTGAGGTCATTTACAATAATAACATAGAGTCTAGTACTGGCCAACAGGTTAGGTCTAGGCTTAAGACAACTTGTTTCCTATACCAGTAACTTTTCTGAAAAACTAGCTCTTTCCCAGATCAGTTGGTGGCCCTGAAAAGGGCCGTTTATTAAGCCAAGGCTCGACCGAGGAGAGGTGTTTAAGCCTTCTTTTCGGTCTTCTTGGGCAGGAGCACTGCCTGGATGTTGGGCAGCACACCGCCCTGAGCAATGGTCACTCCGGACAGCAACTTGTTCAGCTCCTCATCGTTACGGATGGCCAGCTGCAAGTGCCGGGGGATGATCCTGGTCTTCTTGTTGTCACGGGCAGCATTGCCCGCCAACTCCAGGACTTCGGCAGCCAGGTACTCCATGACGGCGGCCAAGTACACGGGGGCTCCAGCTCCCACTCGCTCCGCATAGTTTCCCTTGCGCAACAGACGGTGGATACGACCCACGGGGAACTGCAGACCTGCACGGCTGGAACGAGACTTGGACTTGCCCTTCACCTTTCCACCTTTGCCTCGTCCTGACATGTTGCTAAGCTATCGTGTAGGGTCCGCTTCGCAAAATGATCCTCGAGCCAGGCCGAGCACCAGTTTTGTACTCGTGCTAGGTTCTGCCGGCATGCGAGTCGGCCAATGGGCCTGCAGCCGGTGCGCTCTCATTGGCTAGCTCCGCGCAGACCTCTCCGAGTGAAATTAGACACACAACCTGCCTAACTATACAGATTGTCTCCTTCAATCGTACTACCATGCCACCTAAGACTAGCGGAAAGGCTGCCAAGAAGGCCGGCAAGGCCCAGAAGAACATCTCCAAGGGAGACAAGAAGAAGAAACGCAAGAGGAAGGAAAGTTATGCCATCTACATCTACAAGGTGCTCAAACAGGTACATCCTGACACTGGCATCTCCAGCAAGGCCATGAGCATCATGAACAGCTTCGTCAACGACATCTTCGAACGCATCGCTGCAGAGGCTTCCCGTCTAGCCCACTACAACAAGCGATCCACCATCACCAGCCGGGAGATCCAGACCGCCGTGCGTCTCCTTCTGCCCGGAGAGCTGGCCAAGCACGCTGTCAGCGAAGGTACCAAGGCTGTCACCAAGTACACCAGCTCCAAGTAAGGGGCTATGGTTTCCTTCTTGCCTGCCTGCCTGCTTGCCAGCCAGCTTCAACGGCCCTTTTCAGGGCCACCACACCTTCAAAAAAAGAGCAGATTCTGTTTAACCTTTATTCATTATTAGGATTCTTTCATTTATCAGGGAGGCCAACAGCCTAATAGAAATTTCTTTAATCATTGTAGTTTAGTTAAATCTTTCATTTATCAGATTTGTCTCCGTCCTTTGTTTCTATAACGGACGAAAATTCAAAATAAATTCGTTAACGGTTTCCCTCCCGCCATGAGCCTTACTCCATTAGTATAGGAATTCTCGTGTAAAGAACGGCTAATTCGAATTTCAAATCTGATCAAGCATCTGCACTATCATTTAGGCCTAACTACCCCACTCTATACGTGTCCGCCACTGTTTTATAATTTCACCGGCCCTCATTAGGATTTCCAGTGTCCTATGTACTCGGTACATCGCCCCTTGTGAATGCGAACGAGCTCAAAGGGGCCTAACAAGCTCGCAACTTTCGCCAACGGCCATACCATGTTGAATACACCGGTTCTCGTCCGATCACCGCAGTTAAGCAACATTGGGCGTAGTCAGTACTTGGATGGGTGACCGCTTGGGAACACTACGTGCCGTTGGCTCAAAAACCATTTTTATCGTTTCCAAAAAACGGCGGAGACTTCTCTTTATTTAACCTTGTTATTTGCTTTTTTTTAGATTTCCTCATCATGAGATGGTGAAAAACATAAGCTTGATGGCGTTCAAATCGCAAGCGGATCACACGGGCGAAGCCGCTCGAGCATCCATTTCGAGATATTAATCCCCGACGCCGACATTATGTTTAGAATCTCTACTAATAATGATAATGAGATGGGGAGGAAGATACACGCTGAAACGGGATCACACGGGCGAAGCCGCTGCAGCATTTACTTCAGCATATTTTTTTCCTGACGTCGAGATCGCATTTAACATAATAATAAGAAGAAGAAGAAGACGAAGATACGCTTCACACGGGCGAAGCCACTCCAAATTTTACATCACTTTTATTCTTAATAATTTCAACTCTCCAATACGTTTCTTGCTTCTAATTTTGAATCAACGACCTAACAGCTGATCGCAACACTCTGCCAGTGCTGCCAAACCTCCGTTTTTGGTACTTCGAAAGCTGAAGCCGAAGTTAGGGCTGAGTATTCTTGCTTTTATGTTTCCTTTCAAAATATCGTCGTTTTTGTAGAGAGCAGGCTATTCCCTGTCACTATTGGATTAGGAAATTACGATTATGAAGGTGAATTTTTTCTCGCATATTGGCAGAACCGATATAATTAAAACGCATAATGGCGCCCGTTTGTCACGACTGGTAAAACGGACAATCCTTTTTAAACCAAATAACCCAGCCTCGATTGGAGGCTAATAAACGAGGGGATAACCGATCTCATCGCGAGTGAGTCCCCAGATCGATCCTCAGTCGGGTATTGTACGAACGTAGTTCGTTACTAATTGAGGTAACTGCAAGGCCATCTGCCCCTAGGTACGAACGTATAATTATGCAGCCTCGGTAAATCTTGTATCGTAAGGATTATATACGGCTTCTAAACTACGAGCAAGAGGTTTATTATTATTATTATTATTATCAACTTCGTTAACGTCGTCATCATCATCTTAGGTCTCGTCGTAGTGCAAAGCCTATTTTTCTACGAGACCCCTTGCATTTGACTGTTGACACAGGCTAGATTAAACATCAAGACTTGGATGTGATTTTTATTATTATTATAATTATAATCCGAGGCAATCTGTTTAACATATTCTAACCTTGTCCTCAACCCTTCCTACCTTCCTTAACTAAGGTTGCCTGGCCGAAGCCGTCGGATTTTTAAAGAGCGTTAAAAATCCCTCAGTGTGCCTTCCTTCGGAGGGGAAGTAAAGCCGGCGGTCCCATGTCATAGATTTATGGCATGTTAAAGAACCTTCCACTAATTGCACCTGTGTGAAGCTAAATTGGATAGGTTAAGAATGTAAACAACGCTCTTTGGTTTCTATGTTCGTTGCCAATAGCCGAGTGCGGTGGCGTCTAGGAGTTAAGTTCTGAACTTGGCCTAGTAGTCGTTGACGGTGGCGCTTGGCGGCAAAAGTAGGAACTATTTGTAAAATTCTAAGTTGCAGTAGTTCAATTAAAAAACTGATAACACACACTAATACAGTCATCCCAAATAACACCGGTTATCAGACAGATTCTACACACACCCAAAGTACACGGGGCTACATGACCGCGTTGTCGCAGCCCCTAAACTTAAGAACCAACCAACCAACTAAGGTTGCTACTCCCGGGTGTCCTAGTTTGTGTCCTACCAACCTATCTCTTCTCTTCATTAGCAGTCGCAAGAAACATCTCTCCTCTCCCACTACTCTTAATACCTTTTCGTTTGTAACCCTATCTACCCATCTGATCTTCATCATTCTCCTGTAACGCCACATTTCAAATGCTTCAATTCTCCTCTTTTCTCCTGCTCCTATAGTCCAAGTTTCACTTCCGTAGAACGCCACGCTCCTGACAAAGGTTTACAAAAGTGACTTCCTAATACCTAAATAAACAGATTCCTTTTTTTGTTTTTGTAGAAATGCTTTCCTTGCCTGGGCCAACCTACTTTTTATATCCTCTTTGCTTCGTCCATCACTGGTTATTTTGCTTCCTAAGTAACAGAACTCTCCTACTTCCTTAAGCTTTTCACCTGCCAATTTGATGTCCATAGAGGTTTCTAATTTATTTCGGCTGCATTCCGGTATTTTTGTTTTACATTTATTAACTTTCATCATGTATTCTTTCCGTAAGACGGAGTCCATACCATTCAAAAACGTAAAAGTATAAACTAAAAATTCCAAGAGGCTATTCGTATTTACGGTCGTAACGGCAACTACATTCCCCACACTTCCGAAGGTTACGAGGAACTTTACGCCGAGAGAATAACAATTATTGTAGCATTATAAGGCGGAGGAACAGCTAGGTCATCAGCCCCTAAAGAGCGAGGTATCAGAAAATAACATGAAACTCGCTGTTCGGCCGGAGCTACCGACCCTCGTTTAAAAAGCAGTGACGTACTTTAATGTCAATTCATAACTATTCTTGGGGTTTGAATTACAATTTATACACACCTCCTTATTTTTCGATCTTTCTTTGACGTTCTCGTAAAAACCTGTCTTGTTAGGTATTACGAGTGCCTATCAGATTAGCATTTTCGATAGAGTGTAGTTCGAAACGAAGTTCAAACAGAAGGTAGCTCGTAATGGCGGCTTGTGACGGTTATTTCATCTAGCCGTTGAAAAACCACGGCGTGGCAGAGATTAGCAGCTATTAACACACGTATGAAGAAGGCAGTTCAATTCGCGAGCAATAAACCACATAAAACTATTGGAAAGGAAGCTTGTAGTTTAACGTGACCGTTAATCTTGAGATCATGAGCCACGGGACCTCCTTTTTACGTGGAATCCGAACCACAGGACATGGCATTTCACTTCGAAAATCTCACATGCATTGACCGGGAATCGAACCCGGACCGCCTTGGTGAGAGGCATACAGCTAGACCACTGAGCCACCACGCCCCCTAAAACTATTGGAAAATAAGACCTGAATGCTCAGAAATACGATATTTTCGGGGTCTAAAATTTTAAAATCATATAGGCCAGGTCCTAGGCAACGGACGATACTACAATGCCGCGGTCCGTATCTAAGATACCTATCTATGTCGTTTTATCTAGCTCGGCAAAAAATTCACATCTCGCTTTTTAATGAATTATTCTTACCTGGCTTTAAATAAACCTTCGATCAAGCCTACCCTCTCATGATGGCGAGTTGAAATAGGCTGTAATTTGTATTTGTATACCGTACTCGTACATGTTGATTGGGACAGCTGCATGTAAGTTACTGGCTTCGAGGCAACTACTCTGTTGCTAAATCAGTCAAGATTTAGGGATTATAGGCAATACAACTTGACATGGATTCCTATATCTACTAAATAAAAGTGTGTGTGTGTTAGTTGTCTGATAACCTGTGTCATTGTGAAGGCTTCACTAGAGTAAGGTATAACAGGAGACAGGGGCCTACTAGCATTTAGAAATATGATTTTATTTACTTATTTATTTTACTAAGGTTATAACTAGAGAGTTAGAAGAAGGGGCAGATGACCTCGTAGTTCTGCCCCAATAAACAACAATAACTACTACTACTAGAGTTTAAAGGGGATGAATTTGAGGGAGAAATACACACACTGTTTACAAACTAAGCTAGTAGGCTGCTTTGAAGCTGTAATTTATTATACAAGTAATGTTGTCTGATAACCTGCGTTATAGGGAGGGTGCTTAAAATGAGGCCACGGCCACCTCCTACACTAACCTCACCTGACTTACAAATAGCCTACAAAAACACTGCAATACAGCAGGTTATCATCACACACACAATACCTACTACACAGAGGGGAAAAGAAGGAGGGGGGGGCTTTTGGAAGGAGAGGGATGCAATACAAAGGGCCTTCGAACAAGATACTACTTCGGAGGTCAACCGTCGGCTTGAGCATTGCTCAAGTGCACCAGGCTGATGACCTGCCTTTTCAGTCTAGGGGAGGGGGAGAGAAAGCACACACAGTTTACAAACTGAGCTGGTAGGACTAATATCAGTTCTTAATCACCCTCTTTCACTAAATCATTCATCCTTCTAGTTAGTAATACATTTTCTCTTTACTTCGTAAGGATTTTTCTACGAGACCCCTTGCATTTGACTGTTGACACAGGCTAGTTTAAACTTCTAGACTTGGATGTGATTATGAGGAAAGCTATTAAGGTACGCGTGATGCTTGGTGTTGCCAAACAGGGCTCAGCTAGTGCCCGTGGATGCCGTGAAGGTTCTAATTCTAGGGTCATTGCTGTTGTTCTAACTCAGTGAGGAGAGCAATAACAAACTACCTCACATTGCTTGATATGCTTCATTATAGTGCTGCCTTGGATTTTTGCGGATATAGGTACGGTACTTTTTGGGGAACCCACCTACCTCATGCCGACTACCTAATTACTCAGCCTCGTGAGGACAATTGAGTAGCTGTCTGACTTGGTCACGAAAACCAAGATTAACGGCCGAGGGGGACCCTTTGCGCTGATCACGCGTCACTCCAATATCTGCAGGCCAAATGGCTGGGCAGAGGTCGCTTGGTGGGCCTAGGCTCTTAATGGGCTGTATAGTGCCAGGGGTTGTTTTTATACCTGGTATGACATGGAAGTTGACAGAACAGTCTACACGGTAACGGTAGTGTCACTTGCTATCGAATTAATAGCTGAATATGTCTCTGTTTCCACATTAAGCAGGGTCCCCCTGACTTGGGTACTCTAGCTAGAAAAAGAGGGGAGACATAAAAGTGTCCTATACATCAGGTTAGGTCTAAATGACAAATAGGACCGGACCCAGATTTGCTACATTGAGATTTCTTAGTTTTTGTGGCAAACTGTAAAAGAACGTAGCTACCCTTATTCACCATAGGGAGGTACTTTGAACGCTTCGGCAGAGACAATATCTCCTAGGGATGAAGGTTTGTTGTCCTCCCTTTCAAAGGACTCGTAATGCTCCCGGGTATTTACCACCATCATTATTATTATTATTGTTAATATTATGGCAGATGCTTAAGGTATATTAGAAAGGTTACATTACTCAAATGACTCATGGTGGTTCCGTATTGATACGCTAGAATAGTTATTAACAAGGAAAGTACATCCGCCTGAATCAATACTATAAAGGATTTTTTATTATTATTAAACTTGCTTTCAGTAGATAAGGAACACCAATACTTCACCATTTTTAGAGGCTTCAAGAAAATCGACGTGAAGGAATGTGATCTCTTGGCAAGGAGAGGTTATGTGGAAGCATAATAAGGGGTCTAGAAAGAAAGCAATGGAAAAAACAGATAAAATTATGCCGGTGACAAAGATGAAAGATGTATGAAAATCAAAATGCAAATCTAATTTAAATAACATTGAAAGAATATAAATCAAATAAATACGGTAACTTACATGAGGTTAGGACTGTGGTACATTCATAAAATGATTTGTCTATTGTTTCAACTTTTATGGGCGTAGCAAAGTCCAAAACTCAAAAAGATGGTAATAGGAAATGAAAAAAACCTCAGAGCTAGTTCTGGAAATGGGCGTAGATACAAATGGAGCGTTACTGTGAAAAGATGAACTTATGGGACGAAGGTTGGTTGGTTGGTTCCTTAGTTTAGGGGCTGCGACTACGCGGACATGTAGCCCCGTGTACTTTGTGTGTGTGTAGAATCTGTCTGATAACCGGAGTTAATTGTGATAATTAATTAATAATTCATTTGCTCTTTATAGTATTGTTACAGGCGGATGTGCTTTTCTTGCAACTAACTATATTAGATAGGGTCAAAAATTCTGTAATATTCAGAGAGAGAACTGTGAAATAATTTTAAAATCACTCCCCTACAGAAATGATATGTTGAATAAACTTAAGAGCAGTGCCCTCTGCCACGAGTAATACGCTGGTAATTAATAAATATGAATTATCCTGCCTGCATTAGATTAAATAATAATATTAACAGCTTTGAAACTGTAATTTATTACGTGAGAGGGGCATCGACTTAGGAGGCCGATTAGCCCCATAAACTAGGCTGTGTAAGTAATTTTGTCTGATAACCTGTGTTATTGTGACGGTGCTTAACGGGAGGCCACGGCCGTCTCCTTCCCAATCCTCACCTGACTTACAAATACTCTGCAATAAAGCAGGTTATCATCACTCACACTATCAAAACCTACTACACAGAGGGGAAAAGGGAGAGAGAGAGAGGGTGGGGGGGGAGCGGGGGGAGAGGACAGGGAAGCATTAGAAAGGGCCTTCCGACAAGATACTACTCCCGAGGTCAACCGTCGGCTTGAGCATTAGGCTACTCGAGTGCAGTGGGCTGATGACCTGAGGGGCTTACAAAAATAAAAAGAAATAAAAAAAATGAAGATAACCCCGCAGCTAGCCTGTGATGTTACGAAAGAGCGAATAAAATATACTAGATATACCTACGTAAAAGTATAACCTAAAATTTCCAAGAAGCTATTCCTATTTACGATCGTAACGGCAACTACATTCACCACACTCCCGAAGGTTACGTGGAACTTTACGCCGTGAGAATAACAATTACTGTAGCATTATAAGAGGGAGGAACAGCTAGGTCATCAGCCCCTAAAGTGCGAGGAATCAGAAAATTACATGAAACTCGCCGTTTGCTTTTTAACGAATTATTCTTACGAGGCTTTAAATAAACCATCGATCTAGCCTTCCCTCTCATGATGGCGAGTTGAAATAGGCTGTAATTTGTATCCCAATCGCTTAGATTCGGACGTAGTAAAGCGAGGAAGAGGTACTTGCCCTCCCATATGTTCAGCTAACCGAGAGCAAGATCTGATTTCTTCCTGTCCTGGTTAGGTCCTTACCATGTACTGTACTTGTAAGTTGATTGGGACAGCTGAATCTTAAGTTACTGGCTCGAGGCTTCTACCGGTACTCTCTTGCTAAATCAGTCGAGATTTAGGGATTATAGGCAATTCCACATGGGTTCCTATATTTACTATATAAAAGTGTGTGTATGTTTGTGAGCTGTCTCATAACCTGTGTCATTGTGAAGGCTTCACTAGAGTAAGGGAGACAGGTGACACGAAGTAGCCTAATTGCATTTAGGAATATGCTTTTATTTATTTATTTATTTTACTAAGGATATTACTAGAGAGCTTGAAAAAGGGGCAAATGACCTCGTAGTTCTTCCCCTTAAAACAACAATAACTACTACTACTACTAGAGTTTAAAGGGGATGAATTTGGGGGAGAAATACACACTCAGTTTACAAACAAGCTAGTAGGCTGCTTTGAAGCTGTAATTTAATATACAAGAGATGTTGTCTGATAGCCTGCGTTATAGAGAGGGTGCTTAAAATGAGGCCACGGCCATCTCTTACCCAAGCATCACCTGACTTACAAATATCCTACAAAGACACTGCAATAAAGCAGGTTATCATCACACACACAAAACCTACTACACAGAGGGGGGCTTTTGGAAGGAGAGGGATGCAATACAAAGGGCCATCCGACAAGATACTACTTCGGAGGTCAACCGTCGGCTTAAGCATAACTCAAGAGCACCAGGCTGATGACCTGCATTTTCAGTAGCGCGGGGGAATGCTCACACAGGGTAAGTGGATACACGTTGAAATGGGATCACACGGGCGAAGCTGCTCGAGCATTTACATCAGCATAATTTTTCCTTATGTCGAGATTGCTTTTAAAATAATAATAATAATAATAAGAAGAAGATACGCTTCACACGGGCGAAGCCGCTTGAGATTTTACATCACTTTTATTCATAGTAATCTCAACTCTCCAATACGTTTCTTGCTTCTAATTTTGAATCTACGACCCAACAGCTGATCGCAACACTCTGCCATTGCTGCCAAACCTAGGTTTTTGGTAAATCGAAGGATGAAGCCGAAGTTAGGCCTGAGTATTCTTCCTCTAATGTTTCCTTGCTAAATATCGTCGTTTTTGTAGAGAACCGGCTATGCCCTGTCGCTATAGGATTAAGAAATTACGATTATGATAGTGTGTTTTTTTTTTTGCATATTGGCAGAACCGATGTAATTAAAACACATAATGGCGCCCGATTGTCACGACTGGTATCAAGGAGGGTCCTTTTTAAACCAAATATCCGAGCCTAGATAGGTGGGCATAACCGATCTCATCGCGAGTGAGTCGAGCAAGAGGTTTATTATTATTAACAAAAACGTTATCGTTGTCGTAGTCGTCATCTTCGGTCTCGTCGTGGAGCATAGCCTTTTCTCTACGAGACCCCTTGCATTTGACTGTTGACACAGCCTAGATTAAACATCAAGACTTGGAGATGATTATGTGGAAAGCTATTAAGGTACGAGTGATGCTTGGTATTGCCAAACAGGGCTCAGCTAGTGCCTGTGGATGACGTGAAAGGTACTAAACCTAGGGCCTTTGCTGCTGTTCTGACTCAGTGAGGATAGCAATAGCAAACTACCTCACCTTGCTTGATATGATTCACTATAGTGCTGTCTTGGATTTTTGTGGATATAGGTACGGTACAGGTTGGGGAACCGACCTACCTTGCGTCATCTACCCAATTACATCCCCGCCCCTCACCTAGAAATCACTGTAAGATGAAGGACCAATCTAATCCAGTCTAACCCCCTGAATTGCACTTCCTAATAAGGAGTGCTACTAAACCCTCTTCTGATACTCCTCGGAAATCTTCATTTCCTCTCATGATAGGTACTCACAACCTCTAAGAGAGGTTCATTGTCATCATACTATAGGCGCAGATGACTTCTTTGATCTGCCTCTTAAAAACAACAAGGGCTAACTTAATAATAATAATAATAATAATAATAATAATCATCAACATCATCATTATTATTATTTACACTGCAAATTATAATCTGAAAAGAACACAGGCTATAGGCAGCCTTTAGCTCTTTAGATTAAACCAGTCTATAACTGAATTCATAATGGCTGTAGACCCGACCCTCAAAAAGCAATTATTATTATTATTATTAAATTTGCTAATATCTTCTGCAAGGAACACTGGCTATGGGCTGCATTCAGCTCTGTAGAATAAGCCAGTCTATAACTGAATTCCCTAAGGCAGTAGACCTGACCCTCAAAATGCAATTATTATTATTATTATTTTTGCTATTATCTTCTGAAAGGAACACTGGCTACGGGCTGCATTCAGCTCTGTAGATTATACCAGTCTATAACTGAATTCCTATGCTATGATGTTTACGCACAAACCTCTTGCATTCTGAGCTCACCTCAGTGGTCTTGCTGTCCTGGGATCGCGGCCAGATGGAACACTCAAAGCCCTGGAGACACTGTTTTGGGTAAAAATAACTGTCACTGCTAAGAAGTATACACATAGACTGAATGACAGTCTAAGTCAAGTGCCGCTTTTCATGCGTACCAACATAACGTAATCGGGGATTGAAAATTCTCTGGGCCACTGAGTGCCCCTCTGTACTAATCCAGGGTTAATATTGCTAATATCTTTTGAAAGGAACACTGGCTATGGGCTGCATTCAGCTCTGTAGAATAAACCAGTCTATAACTGAACTCCTAATTAACTTATTATTATTATTAATTAATGTTAATATTGCCAATATATTCTGAAAGGAACACAGGCTATGGGCTGCATTAATAATAATAATAATATCGTATCGCCTCGGTTGCCGGGTGCAAGCTCTGTTAATTGACACCCAGAGGGCAGCTAGCATGCCGAATTTCGTAGTTCCTTTGAACGCTATGAGAGTCAGGGAGGTTAGATATCTAAGCTCCTTGACTCTACAGCACTTTCTAGGAGAGAAAGGAGGAACTTTGTGTTGGCGGAAAATCCCGAGATTAATTTTGCCATAGAACACGGCCTACTGAATTCAAATAGGTTCTTTAACATGTCAACAACGTATGACATGCATGTCGTGATTTTTGTCACCTTTCAAAAATCACTTACCACGACCAGGGGCGAACCTGCAAGCTTGGGGTTGGTAGTCTGACACGTTAACCACTCACCCACCGAGGCAAGGAAAGGCTGCAATCAGCCCTGTAGAATAAACCAGTCTATATCTGAATTCCTAATTAAGTTATTATTATTAATGTTAATATCGCTAATATCATTAGAAAGGAACACTGGCTAAGGGCTGCATTCAGCTCTGTAGAATATAAACCAGTCTATAACAGCATTCATAATTATTATTATTATAATTTTTTTATTATATTTATTATTATTATTATTAATAATAACGCTAATAGGCTATCTTCTGAAAGGAACACTGGCTACGGGATGCATTTAGCTCTGTTGAATAAAACAGTCTACATATAACTGAATTACTAAAGGCTGTAGGCCTCAACCTTGAAATGAAATTCATCTTCTTCTTAATATTATTATTATTATCGCTAATAGGCTATCTTCTGAAAGGAACACTGGCTACGGACTACATTCAGCTCTGTGGAATAAACCAGTCTATAACTGAATTCCTAAAGGCTGTAGGCCTGACCCTCAAAATGCAATTATTATTATTATTATTATTAATATTGCTATTTTCTTCTGAAAAGAACAGTGGCTGCAGGCAGCATTAAGCGCTGTAAAATAAACTCCAATCCTATGGCCCCCCCAACCCTCAAAATGCTATAGAAACCATGACCTCAGTAGGAGTCTTAGCTGTCTGTACCTCTCATGGTAGGTCCCTATGTCCTCAGAACGAGGTTTATCTTCTGAAAAGATCATGGGCTAAAATGTCAACGATGAAATTTGTTAGTTAGACTGCAGGCTAAATCCAGTAACGCACAAATAAAGAAATAAAAAATAAATAAAATTTAAAAAAAAGCTTAGTTTCATATGCGTATCCCCACTGGACTCCTGGACTCCTGTGTCCCGACAAGAGGCAGGCAATCCCTACACTATTCAGCTCTCATGTTCTGAAGGGATGGTGCATTTGTAACCGCCTACGTTAACAGCAAGTAATTTTCGCAGAGACTGAAGTGGTATGCTAGATAATTAAAATCCGTTTTTTACTGACAAGGGCAGCATAATTAGGTACTGTATACCTTGTATGGCCGGCCCCGTGGTGTTGGGGTAGCGCGCCTGCCTCTCACCCGGAGGCCCCAGGTTCGATTCCAGGCTCCGTCAGGGATTTAAAAAAACTGACGTGAGGGATGGAACGGGGTGCACTCAGCCTCGTGAGGACAATTGAGTAGCTGTCTGACAGTGAGGCAGCGCCCCGATCACGAAAACCAAGATAAACGGCCGAGGGGACCCGATGCACTGATCACGCGTCACTCCAAATTCTGCAGGCCAAATGGCTGGGCAGTGGTTGCTTGTAGGACCTAGGCCCTTAAAGGGCTGTATAGTGCCAGGGGTTGTTTTTATACCTTGTATGACACGGAAGTTGACAGAAGAGTCAACACGGTAACGGTAGTGTCACTTGCTATCGTATTGATAGCTGATTATGTCTCTGTTTCCACATTAGGCAGGGTCCCCCTGACTAGGGTACTCTAGCTAGAAAAAGAGGGGAGACTTAGTTATTGTTGTTTTAAGGGGCGGAACTAAGAGGTCATCTGCCCCTCTTAACACAGATTAAAGAATACACATTTGGAATAGATTTTAAAATTTTTAGGTGGACGCGTAAATTAAAAAAAGACCAAAAATTAATAAAACAAAAATAAAATAACAATTAAATAAAAATGAAAAATTATAAAAATAAACAAAAAATTATGGATAAACAAAACATTATCTTTCGAAAACGAACAAGTCGTTGAGTCAATTTATACTAGAAAATTTAGATAGCTGGCCCTAAACCACTCTCACTTATAAAGCGGATAACGCGATCAGCAGCCACTGCGGCATCGACTAATATAAGTTTGAGAGTCAACTGCAAACCAAGGTTTCTTCGTAAGTCAGCAAGATCCACACACTCTGTGAAAATGTGGGCCACGGTGAAACCGGCTCCACAGGTACAAAGAGGGGGGTCTTCCCTTCTCATCAGATACGAGTGGGTGGATCTTATTTGACCTAAAGGGTCCTATACATCAGGTTAGGTCTAATTGACAAATAGCACCGGACCCAGAATTGCTACCAAGAGATTTCTTAGTTTTTTCTGGCAAACTGTAAAAGAACGTAGCTACCCTTAATCACCATAGGGCGGTACATTGAACGCTTCAGCAGAGACAATACCTCTTAGGGATGAAGGTTTGTTGTCCTCCCTTTCAAAGGACTCGTAATGGCCCCAGGTAATTACCACCATCATTATTATTATTAATATTAAGGCACATGCTTAAGGTATACGAGATAGGGTCAAAAAATCTGTAATTTTCAGAGAGAGAACTGTGAAATAATTCTAAAACCCACTCCCCTACAGAAATTATATGTAGAATAAACTTAAGTATAGTGCCCTCTGCCACGAGCTATACACTGGTAATTAATAAATATGAATTATCCTGACTACAGTAGATTAAATAATATTATTATAAGCTTTGAAGCTGTAATTTATTATGAGAGGGGCATTGACTTAGGAGGCCGATTAGGCTTTTAAACTAGGCTGTGCAAGTAATTTTGTCTGATAACCTGTGTTATTGTGACGGTGTTTAATGAAAGGCCATGGCCGTCTCCTTCCCAATCCTCACTTGACTTACAAATACTCGGCAATAAAGCAGGTTTTCATCACTCACACAATCAAAACCTACTACACAAAGGGAAAAGGATAAGGGGGGGGGGGGGGGGGGGGGGTGAGAGGACAGGGAAGCATTAGAAAGGGCCTTCCGACAAGATACTACTCCCGAGGTCAACCGTCGGCTTCAGCATTAGCCTACTTGAGTGCACCGGGCTGATGACCTGAGGGGCTTAAAAAAAATGAAGATAACCCCACAGCTAGCCTAAGATGTTACGAAAGAGCGAATTAAATATTACTAGATATACCTACGTAAAAGTTGTTGTTTGAGTCTTCAGTCTTTTGACTGGATTGTTGCAGCGCTCCTTGCCTCCCTGTCCTGAGGTATTCGTTTCATCTCTACATAGCTACCACACCCTAAATCCGAGGCAATCTGTTTAACATATTCTAACCTTGGTCTACCCTTACAGTTCCTGTCCTCAACCCATCCTTCCTTAACCAAGGTTGCTAATCCAGGGTGTCTTAGTAAGTGTCCTACCAACCTATCTCTTCTCTTCATTATCAGTCCCCAGAAACATCTCTCCTCACCCACTACTCTCAATACCTCTTCGATTGCAACCCTATCTACACATCTGAACTTCATCATTCTGCTCTAACACCACATTTCAAATGCTTCAATTCACCTCTTTTCTGCTGCACCAATAGTCCAAGTTTCACAGTCATCGAGTGCCACGCTCCAAAACCTAATGCCTAAATCAACCGATTCCTTTTTTTTTTTTAGAAATGCTCTCCTTGCCTGAGCCAACCTACTTTATTATATATCCTCTTTGCTTCGTCCTTCACTGGTTATTTTGCATCCTAAGTAACAGTGCACTCCTACTTCTTTCAGAATTTCACCTGCTTAGTCGATGTCCTTAGAGGTTTCTGATTTATTTCGGCAGCATTCCAGTATTTTGGTTATACATTTATTACTTTTCATCAAGTATTCTTTTCGTAAGACGGAGTCCATACCATTCAGATAACCTAAAAATTCCAAGAAGCTATTCGTATTTACGGTCGTAACGGCAACTACATTCTCCACACTCCCGAGGGTTACGAGGAACTTTACGCCGAGAGAATAACAATTATTGTAGCATTATAAGAGGGTGGAACAGCTAGGTCATCAGCCCCTAAAGAGCGAGGTATGAGAAAATAACATGAAACTCGCAGTTCGGCCGGAGCTACCGACCTTCGTTTTAAAAGCAGTGACGTACTCGAATGTGAATTCATATCTATTCTTGGGGTTAGCATTAAAATTTATACACACCTACATATTAATCGATCTTTCTTTGACGTTCTCGTAAATACCTGTCTTGTTAGGAATTACGAGTAGGCCTACCTTTCAAAATAGCGTTTTCGGTAGCGTGTAGTTCAAACAAAAAGTACCTCGCAATGGCGGCTTGTGACGGTTATTTCATCCTGCCATTAAAAAACCACGGCATGGCAGAGATTAGCAGCTATTAACACACGTATGAAGAAGGCCGTTCAATTCGCGAGCAGTAAACCCATTGGAAAATAAGACCTGAGTGCTCAGATGTACGGTATTTGCGGGGACAATAATTTTCAAATCAAATAGGCCAGCAGGTCCTAGGCAACGGACGGTACTACAATGCCACGGTCCGTATCTAAGATATCTATCTATGTCGTTTTCTCTAGCTCGGCAAAAAATTAACATTTCGCTTTACAACGATTTATTCTTACGAGGCTTTAATTAAACCTTCGATCTAGCCATCCCTCTCATGAAGGTGAGTTGAAATAGGCTGTTATTTGTATCCCTATCGCTTGGATTTGGACATAGTAAAGTGAGGAAGAGGCACAGGCCTTCCAATATGTTCTGCTAACCGAGAGCAAGATCTGATTTCTTCTAATCCTGGTTAGGTCTTTATTATGTGGCCTCCTGTACTTGTAGGCCTATGTTGATAGGGACAGCTACATATAAGTTACTGGCTTCGAGGCAACTACTCTCTTGCTAAATCAGTCAAGAATTAGGGATTATAGGCAATACAACATGACTTGGATTCCAATATTTACTATATAAAAGTGTGTGTGAGGTTGTGAGCTGTCTGATAACCTGTGTCATTGTGAAGGCTTCACTAGAGTATGGTTTAACAGGAGACAGGTGCCACAAAGTGGCCTACTTGCATTTAGAAATATGCTTTTATTTATTTATTTTACTAAGGTTATAACTAGAGAGTTTGAAGAAGGGGCAGATGACCTCGTAGTTTTGCTCCTTAAAACAACTATAACTACTACTACTGTTTAAAGGGGATGAATTTGGGGGAGAAATACACACACAGTTTACAAACCAAGCTAGTAGGCTGCTTTGAAGCAGTAATTTATTAAACAAGTAATGTTGTCTGATAACCTGTGTTATAGAGAGGGTGCTTAAAATGAGGCCATGGCCACCTCCTACCCAAACCTCACCTGACCTACAAATAGCCTGCAAAGACACTGCAATAAAGCAGGTTATCATCACACACACAATACCTACTACACAGAGGGGGGCTTTCGGAAGGAGAGGGACGCAATACAAAGGGCCTTCCGACAAGATACTAAATCTGTAATTTTCAGAGAGAGAACTGAGAAATAATTTTAAAACCCACTCCCCTACAGATATATGTAGAATAAACTTAA
>CAMPQE020000058.1:0-40071 GCA_946902985.2 Meconema thalassinum | reverse complement strand
ATGCCTACGATGATCATTGATCCTTGTTGTGATTCTCCTACATATCTGTCCAATATATACATAACCACAGGAACATGGAATCGTATATACTCCAGCACAGTTAAGACCAACTGAATCCTTGACTGATGGCAAGGATTTGCCTACGGTGACATTAGGCTTGAAAATAGTTTTGATATTGTGTCTTCTTAGAATATTGCTAATCCTGTCCGTGACAGATTGCACCTGCGGCAGATAGACCAATTTCATAGGAGGAGGGTTCTTCGATAATCTGTCTCTCGGTTTAGGATGAAACACTTCATTAATCTAACTCACCGACTAGCCATTCTTCTGGGAAGTATCGGCCAGGAACACAAGTTCACCGTCTAACTTATCCTTCTCACACACCGCCCTTGCTTTGTTACAAGAGTGTTAAGGGCAGCCCGTTTCTGACAAGGATGGTGGTGGGAGGACGATTTGTATGGGTAGGTTTACGGTAGACAATGTGTCCCAGGCTGCCGTCAGCATTCTTGGAATCCAAGACATCCAGAAAAGGCAGGCAACCTTCACGTTCCGTTTCCATAGTAAACCTAATAGGCTATTCGGATGCTGGTTGTTCAAATGATCCAGAAACATGGATAACGTGTGATCACCAAGGGGGCCATACAACGTAAATGTCATTTCGGTCACTTAAGGATCACGTAATTTCAACTATTTCGTCTTAGCTTTAAAATTAATCCAGCAAACCTTCATTCATAAACAGTCCACGACTTCCTAGTTTTCATTCTTATATAATCTGAATATGTCTTATTGACTTGACTTCAATTATTTGGCTTTACTTTATTGATAACCATTAGAAGGAGCTTTTAGCAAGTTAATCAAATTCAAAGCATTCAAAGGTACATATGAATAGTTTATTACATCAAAAGTGGTTGTCTGAGCAGCCTGTAGACATTACACAATTCATATAAGTATCCACTTCTGATCTTTCAACACATTAATAGTAGTTGGTTGGTTGGCACCGTAGTTAAGGGACTGCGACAACACGGTCATGCAACCCCGTGTACTTTGGTTGTGTGTAGAATCTGTCTGATAACCGGTGTTAATTGTGATGGTTGTATTAGTGTGTGTTATCTGTTTTTAATTCAAGTAAGGACTGTAGACGATAATTTCAAGTAGTTCCTACTTTCGCTAACAAATGCTACCGTCCACGACATTTAGCTGTGAACTTGGCTACTTCAAGATGACACCTTAACCAGCGCCTGGTGACGAACGTTGGAACTTAAAAGCATTAATCAATCCTAACTTACAAATATTGCTTCACACATGTTTATTTAGCTGAAGGTTCTTTTACATGCCATAAATCTATGACATTACTTCACCTCCAAAGAAAGGCATACTGAGGGATTATAACGCTCTTAAAATTCCGACGACTTCGGCCGGGTTTGAACCCGCGATCTTAGACATAGAAGCTCAGCATGCTACCAAACTTTAATAGTAGACAAACACGATTTCGTATGTTGTAGTCACAGCTTTTTACTTTTATCACGTTAGTGTACTTGTAGGTCACTTCCGCAATATAAATTTCCAGTTTTCAGCGTCGGCTTTGGTTGGAAACTCGGATGTTCGAAGAGTTTTCTCTTAATTAGCTAGCTGGTTGCGTGGTTCAGTGGTAACGTTCTCGCTTGTTGTGCCCAAGTTTGCAAGATCACATCCTGGCACGGTCAGCTGGCATTTGAGGATGCGCAAATGTGAGGAAGCCGTATCAGTAGATTTTCTGGCATGTTAAAGATCTCCTTCGGGGTAAAATTCCGGCACCCTGGCGTCTCTAAAAGCCGCAGTAGTTAAAAGGGACGTAAAATAAATAACATTATTGATATCTTTATTAACTTAGCTGGTCACGCTTCTGGACATCTTCACATGAGATCCCAATCTCGTGTAAATATTTGTGTATCTCACTTAGAGTAAAGTGAAAATGCGATAGATTAATCGTGTTTACGTCATTCGTTCCACGTGCCTATAAAACGTTATCAGTTTTTTTCCGCATCGCGTCAGTAATTTTCTCCATATGTTGGTTGATTTCTTAGCTTAGGGGCCGCGACAACGCGGTCATGTAGCCCCGTGTACTTTGGGTGTGTGTAGAATCTGTCTGATAACCGGTGTTAATTGTGATGGCTGTATTAGTGTGTGTTATTAATTCTTTTAATTCAAGTAAGGACTGCAGACTGTAAATTCAAGTAGTTCCTACTTTTGCTACCTAGTCCTACCATCCACGACACCTAACTTGTGGACTTGTCTACTAGATGGCATCGCAGTCAGCACCTGGCGGTGAACGTTGGAACTAATAGAGCGTTATCAATTCTAACCTACAAATTTTGGATTCACGCAAGTGTAGTTAGTGAAAGGTTCCTTTTCATACCATAAATCTATGATATGGGACCACCAGCTTTACTTCCCCTCCGAAGGAAGTCATACTGAGGAATTTTAACGCTCTTAAATAATCCGACGACTTCGCGCGGGTTTGAACCCGCCACCGAATCCGTCTTTTATAAACATGTGTATAGAAAACCCAGTTATGCCTTCTTCTAAACTCACCAATCTCTTTAACCGGTCCTAAGATTTTCCTCAAAATCTTCCTTTCCTTGGTTTCCAATTTTTCCATCATCCCTTTCTTGATCACGACGAGACATTATTATCTTTGCTATTATTATAATTATTATTGGTAGAAACATAAACTGAGATGTTAGATGTTCCAGCTTTAAACAACGTTAAAATATGTACAAGGGTCCGGTTTGTCATGTGCGCTTTAAGCTCTCGGCTAAGACTTAATCCCAATTATTAATTTAGGACTTCTTAACCAACCGAGTGCGTATGTGCATACTTGATGAGAGAATTAATTTTAGGGAGCCTAGAGCATAGTCTACGATTCCTTAGGTTGGAAGCAAACTAAAAATGAAGAAAGAGTACAATAAAGATTGTTATCTCGGCAGGCAAGAGTAGGACAAATGCGAATAATTATAACATACGGCATTATCTATACTAATATAGGCTACTAATATTATAATAACGCTGAAGAGTTTGTTTGTTTGTTTGTTTGTTTATACGCGCTAATCTCAGGAACTATCAGTCGGATTCGAACAATTCCTTTTGTATATGATAAGACATATTCAAGAGGAATAGTTTAGACTATGTTGCATTAGGCTACATCTCTCAGGTAACCTTAAATATTGATTTTTGTTCAGCAAGTCGGAAGAACAAGCGCTCCCGAACAGCTTCAATAATACTTTAAGTCTATTGTTGCCTGTCAATGCGGGCTGCATCACGTTGCCTCTACCAGTGTTCTGGTGCAGAATTGCGTGCTGCTTATAAATTGCACTCACGGGGAGTAATTAGTGCAAAAAGGTTTCTTAGGCCCCTTAAAACAGTTATCATCATGACAACAGTATGTCTCTGAATAAGAGCGATGGTGTTGGTGCAGTGTACTGAGGTTACAGCTCCAATAAGCGTTGGTGCTTTACGATCCTTATGCTTGAGCGCTCCAGTTCTGTAGTAGTATTCATTATCATCCATAAAACAAATAAATCCACCGGGCGAAGCCGGTCACTACTACAAGTTTGCAATAATTTGCTACTGCTTCTAGTCTGGAAGATGTATCAACAGTTACAGTAGATACGATTAGAACAAGGCAAGGAAGTATCTTCTTTTTGTGGCTAAACGTAGGGCATAAAGTCAATAAATTTGATAAACGAAAATAAGGCCACGTGAAATTGGCAGGCATCGCTGATAGGATGTTGTTATTAATTCATTTTAGGAGCTCAGGACATCTTGGTTTTCAGCCCCGTGTATTTGGGAGTGTATTGAAATTATCTGATAGACTTTAGTAGTGTGTGTAGGGACTGGTATTGAATAAGCACCGAGGGATGTGAAGAAAGGAGATGATCTGCAAAAACTAGGGAAAAACCATTCTAAAAATAGCTACTGTAAGCGTCGAACCTCCGATATCTGGACTTGCTGCACCGCTCCGTCATAGTTTTGGGGCATATTTCATAGTTTTTAGGTCATATTTCATAGCTTATAGGTCATATTTCATCGTCTCAGGGAATATTACATAGGTTTTAGGTCATTATTCACATCTTTAGGTCATATTTCACGGGCTAGATTGTAGTTGTTGATTCATTTTGGGGCTTTGTTACATCGTGATTAAGTAGCCCCGCGTACTTGGGTGTGTGTGAAATCAGCCTACTAACCTGTATTATCGCAATGGCTGTACTAATGTGTGTATTTGTAAATGAGGCTATGATTTGTGTAGGAATCACCCATGGGTTTAATTTAGGTACTCAACCGTCCCGGCATCCATTTGGAATATAACCTTGAGGATGGTTGAGGTAAGAATTGTACCTGCTTCTTCTCAGTTTTATCTCACGAGGCTGAGTGCATCCAATTTAGTCCTCAACAAGAATGGAAAATCATGGCAGAGCCGGTAATCGAGCCGGGCCTCCAAATTGTCAGCCAATAATGCTAGTCATCTGATAATGCAAGTTCAATTTGTGCTAGAAGGTGAAACGAGAGACAGAAAGACAGGAATACCTTTTCAAATACACAAGTACCAATTATAGTGCACTGCTGATTTTCTACGATTCCTACACTTACTCCTACAAAATGAATATGTACTATTTGCCAGATACAATACAGGAATTATTTCTTACTTTTGTTCTGCTTTAAAATAGTATAAATACACCTAGAGCAAATGCATATAGTCCATAGGAAGCAAGCTAAACTTGCTAAATACGTTGATGATGATAATATTGTTGTAAGGGGTCAAACATCTAGGTTATCGGCCCTTAATTGTTTGGGTGATAGTGTACGATAAGATGAGAATGAAAACTATAACTAATACTAACTACAGACTAACATACTAGAGGATGAAATGGTAAACAAATAGGATAAGGCATATAAAGGACAGGAAGAAAAGACATGCCCTCAACCCCCGAAGAATGAGGATTGAGGAACTTGGAAGGAAGGAGAGCCATGAAAGGCAGATAGGAAAAGGAAAGAGGAGATATGCCTACCCGAAGGTCGGAGGAAAATGGGGACAAAATGGACCCAGCTCTGGAATCCCTCAGGGTCGCCAACTCCCAAACTCACCAGCCGTGAACTCTTGAGGGTGTAGCACTGTCTAGGGTCACCAGAAGTGGTGGGGCTACATACACCCTGCCTCCTTGAGGGCATTGTGCATAAGGCAGGAGATAACATGAAAAGAAAAAGAAGGCTGTCCCCTCGAAGAATGAGGGTATCAGGAAAGATGAGACAAGGGCCAATTAAAGCGAAAAAGGAAGAGACTCCCTAGGCCTCAGATAACCTTATACCGACAGTAGTGGCTACGCTGGCTAAAGCGCACCGTTAGGCCATGGGCCCAAGCTCTCTGCTGACTCGGTAGACGCGTGGGTTCGAGCCCCAACGTCGGCCGTCCTTAAAATGGTTTTCCGTGGTTTCCCATTGTCAACACCAGGCAAATGCTGGGACGGTACCTTCTGACAGGCCACGGCCGCTTCCTTCCACATCCTTGCCCAATTTCATTCATCTTCCTCCATTCCATCTCTCATCCCGACGGGCAGGTCGCCCACGGGCGTCGACTAGAAAGACCTACACTCGGCCTCTCAGAACACCACACGACAACAACAACAGATAACCTTATACCGTCAGGGTCGGAAGAGAACAAGAGTTGACCAAGAGAGGTCGACAGGAAAGGAGACGGAGAGGAGCCCGGCACAAGTAAGTGGTAGTAAGGCCGGACTCAGCTGGGGTCCCATGGTCGCCAACCCACGTCCCACTAGATGTGAGCTCCTGGGGAAGCCGGTAATCGAATCCGGGCCTCCACATTGTTAGCCAATAGGCCTAATGCTAGTCAACTGATAATGCACATTCAGTTTGTTCTAGAACGTGAAAAGAGAGACAGAAGGACATGAATACCATCTCAAATACACAAGTGAAAATTAAAGCCCACTGCTGATTTTCTACAATTCCTACTATTACTCCTACAAAATGAATATGAAAGATTTGCCAGATACAATAGAGGAATCATTTCTTCTTTTTGTTATGCTTTAAAATAGTCTCTAGCGCATATGCATAGTCCATAGGAAGCAAGATAAACTTGCTAAATACGCTATAATATTGGATTACATTGGCCTTGAAAGGCAATATTCGATCGTTTAGTACCCGTAGTCTTTTGTGGACCACTCAGCCTGAAACTGAATCATATATGGACCACTTAATGAAACTCCATATTCTTTTAGTTAATCGATCACCAGACATCCTCAAGAGGTGACGGTAAAATAGTAGCCGTCTCTTGTTAATTGATGCTGTGATTGAGTCAATTTTGTTGTACAAGTCCTCATTTGCGCTTATTCGCCACTGTCCATCAACCCATCAATTACCTAGGAGTTTTCTTAATATCCTGCGCTCTCTTTTTTCCAGTTGGTCAGTTTGACCTTTACTATTCATGGTCCAAGTTTCAGACGCATATAATCCCTCAGGTTTTACAATTGTGGTATAGAGTCGGAACTTGGCCCCTATACTCATAGACTTTTTGTTATTGATATTATTTGTCATTTTGAGTATAAGTTATTATTATAAATAACTAGTTTATTATATGCCTGGCTAATTTTATTTTACGGACCCTAGAAACGTTCAAGCTAGAGAATCGTACGTTCCAAGCTACCAAGTAGCAGGACCCTTCACCCTGAGATACACACATGATTCAAAGGTTCATTAATGTATCTCTGATTTTTAGCCTATTTTCAATTTTGAAAAAAAAAAGGCTTATGAGATCACCTTTTGTCCGTGTGTGTGTGTGTGTGTGTGTGTGTGTGTGTGTGTGTGTGAGGTGTGTGTGTCCCCCCAAATAAAATCTAAACGGCTGGAGCGATTTCAATGAAACTCGGTAAGCTCATAGCACTATTCCCGGCGACCTCTACCGTGCCCTTCAAATTTTGTTACGTCTCACCAATCCAACATGGCGGCTGTGCGAAATATTTCACTAGCATTCAATATCTCTGAAGCTATTACCGATATCGCCCTGAAATTCTGTACGGTGATAAAGGGCACTACTAGAAGTTCACCTATGAGACTTTTAAAAACCTGGTGACTACAAAACCAACATGGCGGTCAAGCGAATTTAAGACTTTTAAATAGACTTTTCTCGCGATTTAACAATCCAAACGTAATGAAACTTGGTACAGCAAATGTTTATACCCATTGTAATGCACTGGAGTCTAATTTAGTTCAATTGTTTACATAACCTCAAAATGGCGGCTGTGCGAAATATTTCACTGACATTCTATATCTCCGAAACTATTACAGATATCACCCTGCAATTTTGTAAGCTGATAAAGGGTATTGATACAAGTTTACCTATGTATATTTCATAAACCTGTAAAGTACAAAAGGAACATGGCGACCAAGCGAATTTGAAATGTTTTAATAGACTTTTCTCGTGATTTAACTCTCTGAGTGCAGTGAAATGAGGTACAGTAAATGATTTTGCACATTGTAATGCACTGCCATCTAATTTAATTCAATTGTTTACATAACCTCAAGATGGCGGCTGTGCGAAATTTTAAAATTAAGTTTTTTATTTCTTGTGTCGTAATCATGCGATCGAGGTGAAAGTTTGAATAATGAACCTAGGCAATAATTGTCCTTGAATGGTACATAACTCTATGGCCTATACATATAACAATCCTAAATGGCGAGCTTCCGAAATATTTAGACTGTTCTCAATATCTATGAATCTTTTACAGCAACCAAACTGAATTTGTTTATGTTCATAGAGACTATGAACATATGTTCACCTAAAGGACTTTCAGTAACCTGGTGAGCACAAATCCAACATGGCGGCGACGCGAAGTATAAATATTTAAATGGACGTTGTTTCTCGCGAATTAACTATCCGAGTGCCGTGAAACGTTGCACGTTAAATGCTTATACAAATGTTGATCCACTGACATCTAATTTATTTCAATAGTTTGCATAATCACAAGATGGCTGCTGTGCGTTATTTTAAAATCTCGTTTTTACTTTTTGTGTTCTAATCATGCGATTGAAGTTTGAATACCACACGTACACAATAATCTTATTGCAATAGTACAAAAATAAAAATCCAACCTGGCGACCATCTGAAATATTTAGACGGTTCTCAATATCTACGAATCTGTTACAGCAATTAAACTGAAATTTTGTATGTTGATAGAGGCAATTAACATGAGCAGGATATATGAAAATAGGCTGTATAGTTCTTCACAGAACTACTTGTTATTAATATAAAAATGGTAGGATTGTGATTTGTTAAATTATCACCCATAAATTAGTTATAAGGGATGGGGTCATGAAATATGTCTCATTAGTAACGGTCTAGTGGTATCAGTACTGGGAAAATAATGACTACTATTGGAAAATGTGCAATGAAACTGTTGCGATCCGAAACCAATTACCAATACCTGGTGAAATCCCTCGATGGTCACTGGATCGTAAAACCTGAAAATGCCCGGCGGAAAACCCTCCCAGGTCCTACCACCAAACAAAGGAGTGATTGGGGAACTATTTATCCTAACAGGTTGTCTTAAGAATGACCATGGCTTTGAAGGAGAAATAAATAAAAAACTAGCTCAAGAACACGAAAAACAACTCGAAAGTGAACTATCTCAAGGGTGTAATACCCTGAAAATTCCAAGCGATGGCCTTCTTAACACGACCTCCCATCTCTTCGTTAAAGTATCACGCCATGATTTAAAAATGGGAAAACAATCTTTATTACAAAAAGGATATGACAACAGAAAAAATAAAAACCAAATACCCGTCGTCAAACGACCAAAGTCACAGTTACAAAAACTGTGTCAAGAAAACATAATAAAATCCAAGAATGGATTATGACAATCACCTACCGACTGGGGTGATCCTAGAAATTATAACTAGCATTATATTACAAAAATGTTACGTGTCAATCTCAAAATGATATTGTGTAAATTGAATAATAGACTGGACGACGAATAAAAATGAATTAGCATGAATAGAGTATATATATATCGTCTTAAACGATTCTCTAATGCTGTAGCATTTATCAAAAATTATATACAATGAATTTACAGGGATTTATACAGAAATGTGTCTTTGGACACTCAAATGTTTCAGTTTAACAGCTGATCTGGATCATAGCATTCGCATCGTTACATATTATAGAAAGAAATACTCATTAAATAGGGTTCCATTTCACCAAGCGATTAGAATGTATAAAATAGAATCGTGCAAGATTGTAGCGGTTTCGATTATCAGCTGTGGAAATGCCTTCAGTCACATAAACAGATTATCCAAGCACTGCTCATGATTAGGTGAAGAAAAGCATGTAGGCTTGATCTAGCAAAGATCAACAACTACCAATGTCTCAACCAGACATGAAAATACAAGAAACCCCACCTAGGATTATATTACACCAAACACGGGTGTTGGACTACTCGAAGTAAAAAACAGATTGGCACTCACTGGCTCAAAAGCTCTTACCGGCTCGATCCAAAAATGGCCTATTGCTTCAACAAGCATAAATTCACAAAAATACAGCATAATCCCGGATATGCATTCGAATCACAAAAATAAAGTTATAAAAACCTTCAAAACACCACTATTAAATCTAATTACTATCACAAAAACCTACAATACATGCTTAAACTGCACACTGACCTAAAGCACGTTGTTCAATGTCATGAAACTAAAGCATTTCGCTAGCCAAAATAAAATATCTTACCCCACAATAATGTACAACAAGTATACTGCTTACTGTAATTCTCTTGACTCAAAGTCAAGCTTCCCTGGAATAATTTAATCAAAATTCAGGATGGTGTTCAAAAGTGCTGTACTAATATCTCACCTACACAATTGCACTAAATGCAATTATTTACGTTAGTCTTATAGAAAATAAATGTCTCGGAATGACATCAAATGTTAAGTTACCCTCAAATTAATACGTAATAGAAGGTGAAACTGATCCTTCCCTAAATTAGGATAGCCTCCAACTTTGGTGGGCTTCGAAATATCAATGGATAAGACCTACACCATGAAAGCAAGTTAACTTCACCGGTTAATCCAATGCCAATCATTAGGCAAATCCACTAATAAATCTTCACGCACAAAAGCGAAGTGCTCTCCATGAAAATAATCCAAAAAGTGAATTAAGAATATCAAGGCATTGAACATCAAGAAAAACTTTCCAAGATTCAAGTCGCTGCGAGAAAACAGAGTTTCTATCTCAACTGTAGTACACGGAAATATGTACTGGCCAAAAGGAGAATAGTGTTCCAAAACGCGATTAAAGCTGGAGTTCTTCCCCTAATCCTGCTTCTCGGCAATTAAAACACGCACAACTAAATAAATGACATTACTGAATTTACTGATAAATATCAAAACTATTAATACGCAAGGGATGAATTCATTAAGTGAATACAAAATCCCGGATATGCACCAAATCAGTTTCGACAGAAACATCGAACCTAAACTTGTGCATGCCCATTTAATCTACAAAAGAAAAAAGAGTATGACAATTGTAATTGCTAACAATGCCCTCACTAAACTACGATAAAGAAGTTGCTGGTCCAGTACCTTTCGTTGCATTTTGTAGCGTCGTAAAAAGGATATAAGTACCTGATGAACCTACACGCTATCATCAGATAATACATTTTTCCTCCTTGGATCTGGGATTCGAACCTGGGTACGCACCGCACACGAACAATGGTCAGGTGGCAGTCCGTCCCCTCACCGTTCATGCCAGGAGTGTTATTACACGCCCGTGAAATTGCACTGTCCTGCATGTCGTAGCTTGCGAAAACATCAGCTAACAACCACTGGAGTATTTAGAAAGTAGACTCCTTTCGTAAAAGAAAAATGCAGTTTGTGGATTGTATGCATCCCGCTTATGCATTCCACACGTAGCTACCCCATATCATTTAACCAGCCATTCTGGAAGTTAAAACATTAACGTTAATCTTCCCCACCGAAATCTAAAATAACAATATGCCTTCAATTATCCGCATAATGCACTGTGTAACAAGCCTTGATGTCGGCATGTACTGGCTCGAGGATACACGTTGCTATAACACGTGAAAGAATCCACACAGGATTTCGTAATGGCTGCCTTAACACGGACACCGCTGGACAAAGAAATAAATCAGTCCATGCTTCGATTAGAAACTAGCCTATCTTTCTCAATTCGACAATCTGCATTTGAATTTTACTGCAAGCCTCAATCCCATTATGATATGGTAGCTGCGGTAACTATTCGCACATGGTACATGGTCACTTGTTGAGACATAATACTGTGACCAGAGAAAACACACTTTAAAATACGTTCGGCCTAGCCAAGTATAATGCTAGCCGCCACAACAAGTTGGAACTTCAACTCGCCTTGCACAAGCGAATGGCTCACCGGCCGAGTTCCGTAAAAGCACATCTGACAACTGGAAAACGAGTGAGACTCCCTCGCTGGCTGCGACACGCCAGGGGAAGCTACCCCTTCTCCCCTCCTTTATAGATATATCGATATGTAAATATCTCGCTTGTAGCTTTGATCATTACAGATGTTATTCCTGCGTTTCACTTGTTAGGTTCTATTTCTCATATATAATAGCTTTCTGCTATGGTAATACACATTCTACAGTCTTCGTAATGTCTTTAATAACTCTGATTTGCTTCAAATCAGTAAAGATAATCCTCTAGCTGTGGTCGATGTACGACGTGACGTCACGTATGGATTTATTGATCGACCGGGCTACGGGTCAGTCCATTCGGAAATGCTCGTGACTCCCGATCTGTAGCCGAATGATACTTCTCATAATCTCTGCGCTGCATAGCATGTCTTGTCTCGGGAGCTCAACTGCATCCTGGCGTATCTATTACAGTATCTGGTCAAAAACCTTATGAAAAAAACGGTACAGTACCGTGCTATCATTTGCCTGGATATAATAATAATTAAGTTACTGGTTTTACGTCCCTTTTAATTACTGTGCCTTTTAGAGACGGCGGGTGCCGGAATTTTGCCCCCCATATTGGATCTTGACCGTGCCATTAAATCTAATGACACAGCCCCCTCGAATTTGCGCACCCTCAAATGCCAGCTGACTGCGCCAGGATAAAAACATGCAACCTTGGGCCCAGCAAGTGAGAACGTAACAACTGAGCCACGCAGCCGGCCACCTGGAAATAACTATAGGGGCAAAATCAATCTCGGTTTAGCTATCGAATTTCTTCGCTAGCTCAGAGCTTTAAATGCAACCAGAGTGAGTGCGAAATATTTAATGGGAGTAAAGGTAAACAATCCATGCGTTGTATCGATTCTGTTTACATTCTCTCCCACCACAGAACATGCCTAGGAGCAGAGTATCCCAAATGCGAACGGATGTGGGTACTCACTGCAGTGGAATAGCTTCCGGCTGTACAGTTCAAACAAACTGATTATTTAAATAACTTCAACTCAATTGTCTATGCATAAAAAAAATTGTAGCAAATTTAATTTTCCAGAAAATAGATAAATGTGCTAGTGGCCTGGTTCGTATTCGAACGAACACAGCTATTATTAGTCATGCAGAACACGGCTTCTAATGGAGCTTCCCCGTGCTGCTTTCTGAAATAATAATAATAATAATGTTATTGGTTTTACGTCCCTTTTAACTATACTGGCTTTTAGAGACACCTGGGTGCCGGAATTTTGCCCCGAAGGGGATCTTTCACGTGCCAGTAAATGTACTGACACGGCTCCCTCGCATTTGCGCACCCTCAAATGCCAGATGACTGCACCAGGTTTCGAACCTGCAACCTTGGGCTCAGGTGCTGCTTTCTGACAACTACAAAGTACCCCTGACATACCCCTAGACCTTCACTCAGAGTAGAGTAGGTTAACAAGGGGAGTTGGAAGGCAAAAATGTGAACATTTTGACATTTTACAAAATATGTCTAACAATATTATTTAGTGTTTCCTGAGTAAAATGTTATCTAATTTATCTTTATGTGATCGTTAGAAGTATTATTGTTTTTAATTTAATAACATTGCTTGCATATCTTCAGGCTGGTTGATTTTTGACATGCGTCTCTTTATTTACAAATATCTCTTAAACTACTGCACTTACATGGGAACGGATTGCGGTGTAACATTCTAGTCTGGTTGAAATTTAGTACACAATATTCCTACGACGTTGTACAATGACGTAGTGAAAACCGCACCGGCCACTTTCAATTTTGAAAACCAATATTGAACGCCGGAAACCCGTCGGGTGACAGTATGAGCAATGAGGTGTGAACAGGTAAAGCTGACCTTGAATCTTAGCAGCACGCGATGGTTCGCAGCCATAGACAAACTATCACTTTCCAAGTATTAAAATTTGGAAGGTCATTCAATTGAACACCGTCGTTGTCATTTTCCGACATTTGTAAATCTGACTGTAAAGTTAAGATTTTAATATTGTTGTCCGTGCCAGTAAAATTGAAAACAGACAAAATATGATTGTCACACTTACATGGCTTGATGGCGGTACGATTTGGGACCTGTTCATCCTAAACATCACTTTTGTTTTGCATAGCCCTACCGTACTGATAAGGGAGTGACGGAATGAGTAGAACGTTTTACGTTGTGAATGCAATGGAGCACGACAGGTGGCCGCGAGCCGTTGCGTGCTGCTAGAATTCAAGGTCTTTCCACCTCCTCGTTCATGCCGTCAACCGACAGATTTTTGGCGTTCAAAATTGAAAGTGGCCCGTGCGGTTTTCACTACGTCATTATACAACTTTGTAGGAATATTGTGTACTAAATTTCAACCAGATTAGAATGTTACACCGCAAAACCGTTCCCTTGTTAGTAACTTTAGATTCATTTGAAATTTTGGCATGAACTTCCTTGGAGGTGGAGTTAATATTTTCTTTTGTTTATTTGTACGTGGTTAGGCTGCGGGGAATGTTGTTTGTTTCGTGAGAGGGATTGCACTGGCCTACATACAATGGTAAGTTCTTTTAATTGTAGCCCATATTTCCTTTCAATTTCTCTGTATTGAAGGATTATAATCCATCTTTAGCCTATTTTCATTTATGAAACAAAAAAAAGACTTATGAGATCACGTTTTGCCCGTGTGCGTGCGTATGTGTGTTTGTGTGTATCCTTAATAAAATCTAAATGGACAAAGCGATTTCAAGTACATACTCTACTACTACCACTTCCGACCTTGACCGTGCCTATCAAATATTAATACGTTTCACCAATCCAACATGGCGGCTGCGCGAAATATTTCACTGGCATTCTATGTTTCCGCAACGCTAAGAAATACACTGTATAACAAAAACAGCAAGAAACGACGCACCGGGAAGGCGTTGTCCGATTTAAGGAAATTACGCCTGCAAAGACATTCGGACCGAACATGCAACTGATTAAAGATTCGTGCCCAATGAATGAATAGAGGGTGCTCCCGCGCAACCGAACTGCGCATGCATCAGGTGTATATAAGGCCCGATTCTGAAGCGTATGCTCTAAGTACTGTTGCATTTGACTGCGATATCTGAACGTCGGCTGTAAGAATGCCACGCCGAAGGATTCGTGCTCATTACGAGCAGATGTCAGAGTTTGAAAGAGGTCGTGCGATCGGATTGAAAGAAGCTAGTTGGTCGAATCGAGCTGTCGCTGGATATTCGGGTCGAAATGATATGGAGATCAGACGATGCTGGCAAGCGTAGGTCAGCAACGGCAGGCATCAGCGTCAGGACGGCAGTGGTCGACCGATGGCCAAAACAGTACGGGCAGACAAAGCGATTGTCAGCACAGCTGTCACAGCACCGGAGTCGTCGTTATCAACGATCCAGCGTGTGGCCCGCACACATGTGTCCACCATGACCATCAACAGACGCCTAAGCGACAGGAATTTGCGCTCGCGCTGCCCGCTTACCACTCACGCCTGTTCACCGTCAAGTCAGATTACAGTGGTGCCGCGCTAGAGCAACGTGGAATTGCGCTGGCTGGGGACGTATAGTCTTTAGTTACGAGTCTAGTTTCTAACGGTGCCCTGACGACAACCGCAGACGTGATTGGAGACGTCCAGGCCAGCGTGGGGATCCTGCCTTGACTATCGCACGCCACACAGCCCCACAACAAGGGCTGATGATCTGGGATGCCATCTTCTTTGATAGCCGGACCCCTCTGGTAGTCATTCCTGTCACACTGATAGCACAGCGGTATGTTGATGACATTCTACGGCCGGTTGTGTTACCGTTTCATCAGCGACATCCAGGCCTTACTTTCCAACAGGATAATGCCCGGCCGCACACGGCACGTGTTGCTATGGACTGTCTTCAAGCTTGTCCTATTCTTTCTTGGCCAGCTCGGTCGCCTGATCTCTCTCTCTCCCAATTGGGACGTCTTGGGAAGGGGATTGCGAATATCCCGGAATTTCGCCGATTTAGCCCAACAGTTGGAGACCATTTGGCACGAAATTCCGCAGAACACCATACGGGAACTTTAACAATCCATGCCACGTCGAGTGACAGCTTGCATCCAGGCCAGGGGTGGACCAACACATTATTGACGTCCTCACTTTGTAACGCCCTAAATCTGCAATAAATCATTCGATTGTTGTTCTTCACTTTTGATCCTTTGTTTGTTGTTCTATGTCTGTTCCTCACATCCACCGATTTTTATCGCCATCGAACAATTCCTTCCTGGTGCGTCGTTTTTTGTTTGTTTGATAAACAGTGTATCACCCTGACATTTTGTACGCAAATAACGGGTACTACTAGAAGTTCCCCATGTGATTTTTAATAGTACAGTACATTATGCAATGAACCTCTAATGACAATAATTAAGACACGAGTATGTTTATAAAACGAGCGTAAGCGAGTTTTATAATTTGCATACGAGTGTCTTGATTACCATTATAGGCGAGTTGCATACGACTGTTTATGTTCGACGATAGTTATAACTTTATTATATGTTTTAACATAAATATTCATTAATATCTGTGAGATTCAATTAATTCAGTT
Organism: Meconema thalassinum; assembly: GCA_946902985.2. Classification (NCBI taxonomy): domain Eukaryota; kingdom Metazoa; phylum Arthropoda; class Insecta; order Orthoptera; family Tettigoniidae; genus Meconema; species Meconema thalassinum. Next base: position 24,042 of record CAMPQE020000058.1, on the reverse strand, counting down.
AGTGAACAGGGCGCGCTGGCTTTGCTGACTGAACAGAGCGCATGCGAGGGTCAAGACACTCCGAAAGCAGAGACCATTCACTTTGCTTGCCAACACAGAACACCTATTGTTTACAGCCTGCCGTCCAGCTCTATAGCATTCACTAAAGCATTCACTAATATTATCACCGAAGTCGTTTGAAAGCAATGCGCTGTGGAGAAATTGGATTTGGAGATATTAAGGTACAGTGCTATTTCTTATCTCATATTCGCCAGTTTATTTACGCGAACATATGGACCACTTTCCATGTCAGTAATTTATATAGACATGTTGAATTTTGAGCGCATGCGAGAAGGTATCCTGACCTAATTGGTCACAAAACTGTTTCTTGAGCTCTGATTGGTTGGAGAAACTGTTTCATAATGAAAAATAGTGTTATAATGAGCCGCATTATGATACAGTATTCTGACACATAATGTTTACAGTTCGACATCGTTAAATGTCTGTTAAGTACAAAACCAACATGGCGGCCAAGCGAAGTTAAAACATTCATTGGAATTTTCGTGTGATTTAATGATCCGAGCACAATGAAACTTAATACGGTAAATGTTTACACAGAATTTATACTACTGGCTTCTACTGTAATTTACTTCAACTGTTTTCATAACATCAAGATGGTGACTGTGCGATTGTATAGACCGACCGAAAAGAGTTCTATGTTGTTTCCACTTCTTGGGGAAAAGTACTATCAGTGGATGTTGGGTGTTTTAGACCCTGTATCCATTTCCTGATGTAGAAGTTAGCGTTCTTGGCTGTCGCCTCGGAGATCCAGGTTCGATCTCTGGCTTTGATAGGAAATTTAATCCTGACCTGAGGGCTGGAATGGGGTACGCTCAGCCTCCTTGAGGGTAAACTGAGAAGAGGTGGGTTCGATTCCCATCTCAGCCATCCTGAAAGTTTACCCTGATTTTCCACTTCAACTCCAGGCAAATGCCTGGATTGTTCCTAATTTAAGGCCACGGCTGCCTCCTTCCCAATACTCACCTGAAGTACAAATTTACAACTACAGACACCAGAATTACACGGATTATCAGGTAAATTCAACACACGCACCCAAGTACACGGGGATAAATGACCACGATATCCAAGCCCCTAAAATGAAACAACCACAAAACCTTGTAGAGTGGGGTTATAATTATTTCCTATGCAGTCCCCTCGGTTACGGTTGTCGGCGAGTTAAATTTACCTTCAGTTGCATTTTTAACGCAATGTTGTTTATTACCTCCTGTATGTCTACCCCTTATTATTCCCGTTTTCCTACGGGGTCGGGGATGAGATGCGATGGAAGTCTTTGTGGCGATGATTTTTTTACGGCCGGATGCCCTTCCTGACGCCAACCTCATTAGAGGAGTTAATGAGAGATGAAATGAATGATGGTGAATGAAACTGGCAAGGATGTGGAAGGAAGCGGCCGTGGCCTGTCAGAAGGTACCGTCCCAGCATTTGCCTGGTGTTGAAAATGGGAAACCACGGAAAACCATTTCAAGGACGGCCGACGGTGGGGCTCGAACCCACGCGTCTACCGAGTCAGCAGAGAGCTTGGCCCCATGACCTAATGCTGAGCTTTAGCCAGCGTAGCCACTACTGTCGGTTGTTTATTACCTACTCAACCTGATTATTTTCCGGCACTTCCAACCGAGTGGATTCCATGTAAACTTTACCCCTTTCCTCTGTGATCACTTTTTACAACGTGAGTTTTCATGTTTCTGTATTTTAGGTGCGCGAATCTGTTTAATGTTCCACGAGTTAAATATTAAAATTTGTCAAACATATTGCATATATGATTTCCACTGCGTATCAGCCCTACACGCTACAAACTAATCGGGTTACGAGAGTTTTATTGGATTATTTCAATGTTGTCTATCTCCGAACATTTCAAATAATCAAAAAAATAATTAACAATGGAAACTACTCCAATTTTTTTAAAATGAAAATACGTTCTTCTCATACAGATTTGCTTAGTTACAATATCTGCCATTTCTTCGCTCCTAACAGCACAAATATGCTGGCTGAACAGATGTGTCCAATCACTGTGGTGTAATAGCTCCAGACTCATGGGAACTGAATACAAAGTAATTGATTAACCAAACGTTCTCCACCCAGCGTCGCAAGGTAAATAACGTTAATAGAATGCAAATTATCTCTGTCGGTACAAGTATGGAATATGCACCTTTATTTCGCTGTTATTGGAAGTCGTGCCGAGACTATATCTAAGCTCGATCTTTCCATATCGATTTCACTTTAACTCGGTCCCTTTCCCCCAGTCTTTATCTATAAAGTGGCTTGGCACAGATACCGCTATTGAGGATTGCAAAGGAGACGAGAGAATGGGAACCTGCTATTATACCACATATGGCTAGTCTCATACACCGTGTTTTGGACGAACAATTGAGGCAGAGGACAGGGGCTGAAGGGGAATTGAACAGTTCGTTAGCTTTTTCACTGAGTAGGTATTTATTGAAAACAATCACGTACAATAATGGCCAATAATAATAATGTTATTGGTTTTACGTCCCTTTTAGCAACCGCGGTTTATAAAGACGCTGAGGTGCCACAATTTTGCCCAAAGAGGACCTTGAACGTGCCAGTAAATCTACTAACACGGCTCCCTCAGATTTTTGCACCCTCAAATGCCAGCGGACTGCAACCTCGGGCACATCAAGCGAGAATATTACCGCTGAGCCACGCAACCAGCCAATAAGGGTCAAAAATGCGAGGTTTCTATTAAGTGTGTGTATTTATCATCATATATATTATTTCAGTAGTATAGATCCCTCCTGCGGCGCTCACAAGCGACTGATCGTGGCAAATGTGCATTCAAATGAAAGTGAATAGACCTTAGCAGTGACGAATTGCACTCTAATGTCATAATTATCTATAATTTCTTTATAAAATCACTTTTTTAAATGTACGAAGTGTGCGATTTGCATATACTGTTACTGTAGGAAAATACGCTCAATATTTTCTGTCCTCTTCACATTTTGGCTGCCGTGACGGCTGTTTCATGTTATTTTAACATTCTGAGGTATTTCCTTTATATTTTTGCATGGATTTCAGAAAGAGAAATTCAAAGGAATTAGTACTCAAACCGTATACTTTCATTATAAACCTATAGGGGAAAGTGTGGTTTATAAACATGCGCGATTTCTCGCATGGGTCCGCTGGTTGGCTATATATTATTTCAGTAGTATAGATCCCTCCTGCGGTGCCCTCAAGCGACCGATCGTGAAAAATGATCATTCAAATGAAAGAGAATATACATCACCAGTGACGCATTGCACTCTAATTTCTTAAATATCTATAATTTCTTTAAAAAAATGACTTTCAAAAACTGTACGAAGTGTGGAATTTGCAGATACTGTTGTTGCAGGAAGATACGCTCCATAATTGCTGTCAACTTCACATTTTGGCCGCTGTGAAGCCTGTTTCATGTCATTTTAACATTCTGAGGTCTTTCCTTTATCATTTTACATGGCTTCCAGAAACAGTAAATCAAAGGAATGAGTATTCAAATCGTATAATTTCATATATATCGAATAACTGGTGAGTGTTATGATGATCCAATTTTCAGCGATTGCCTTCTTAAGTTAGTGTTACGGCTAAGCTGTCAATGAATGGACTCAGCACACAAATGCCATTAGCAGTGACAAATTCCATTCCATTTTTGTAGAAAGCGTGCGATTTGCAAATACTGTTGCTGTATGAAAATACGCGACATCATTGCTGTTCAGTTCGAATTTTGGCCGTTGGAACGCCTGAAACGTAAATAGTGTTTTATAATTATTAGGTCCAAATAAAAACATAACAACCTTTCACCTTAAGTCTCTTATTATAAACCTATTGGGGAAAGTGTGGCTTATGAACATGCGAGATTTCTCGCACGGGTCCTCTAGTATATATTATATCAGTAGTATAGATCCCTCCTGCGGCACTCACAAGCGACCGATCGTGAAAAATGAGCATTCAAATGAAAGAGAATATACATTACCAGTGACGCATTGCGCACTAATTTCATCAATATCTATAATTTTTTTTATAAAATGACCTTTAAAAACTGTACGAAGTGTGCGATTTGCAGATACTGTTGCTGCAGGAGGATACTCTCCATAATAATGCTGTCCACTTCACATTTTGGCCGCTGTGACGCCTGTTTCGTGTCATTTTTGTAACATTCTGAGGTCTTTCTTTTATAATTTTGCATGGATTTCACAAACAGTAATTTAAAGGAATGAGTACTCAAATTGTATAATTTCATAAATATCGAATACCCGGTGAGGGTTACGGCTAAGCTGTCAATCAATGGACTCAGCACACAAATGATATTAGCTGGGATGAATTGCATTCTAATTACATAAATATCAATTTTTGTAATAAGTGTGCGATTTGCAAATATGTTGCTGTAGGAAAATACGCGACATCATTGCTGTTCAGTTCGCATTTTGGCCGTGGGGACGCCTGAAACGTAAATAGTGTTCTATAATAATTTGGTTCAAATAAGAACATAACAAAGTCTCTTATTATAAACCTATTGGGGAAAGTGTGGCTTATGAACATGCGAGATTTCTCGCTCGGGTCCGCTAGTATATTATATTTGTAGTAATATAATAGTTGTGGTTTTCCGTGGTTTCCCACTTCTACTTCAGGTAAATGCTTGGACGGTACCTGAGTTACCGCATCCCTAATATTCGTCTGAATAAGAAAATAAACATATACGTCAATAGCACAGACCATCAGACAACGTTTTTGCTCATCCAAGTTACATGGGGATGAAATGGCTATGATGTTCAAGCCGCTCTATCAAACAAGATCTGACAACCTCGTGGTGAAGCAGCGAGTGTGCTTAACTGTCGCCCCGTAGACTTGGATTCAATTCATGGCTCTGAAAGGAAATTTGAATTCTAGTCGGAAGGCTGGAACGAGGTATACTCATCCTTGTGAGGCAAAACTGAGAAGAGAAGGATTCGATTCCCAACAGCCATTCTGGAAATGGTTTTCATGGTTTCCTCCCACTACTACTTTAGGAAAATAGTGGGATGATTTCTAATTAAAAGCCACCGGGAAGTTAATGCTGATGAATGAGACATTAAAATATGTATGTACGAAGGGTGATAAAAAGTAAGGTTACAAAGCCGATATTCCTGGTGTTTCTTCTGTTACTGAGTAAAGAGTAGCGTGGGGTAATTCGAATACAAACAATTGTTTACTGTGCGGAGTTTCAGAGTGATCTGGGGGCAGCGCGGAGGGCACACAGTGACCGCTGACTGATATTGCAAGATCATGACACGATTGTCTGTTAGGTAGTCAGCCTGGAGGCTTGTTGGATCCTCAAAAAGCACAACCATAGGTTATGTGGAAGAAACCGACAAAACCGAGGCAGCACTATAATGAGTCGTACTAGGCAAGGCGAGGAATGAGGTAGTTTGCCATTACTTTCCTCACTGAGTCAGAACAGCAGTACTAACCCTATGAGTAGAACCTTTCACAACATCCACAGGCACTGACTGTGCCCTGAGTCCATTACTCAGCACCACTCATACCTCAGTAGCTTCCATATAATCACAGCCATGAATGAGACTGAGACATCGGTGAGAAACCACATTTGCTAATGTACTGCATTCATCAAGAGATGGCAAACAGACGCGAAGCAATGAGGAGAAAACGGCCAGGGCTTCTCACCGAAGGTGTCATCTTCCTTCATGACAACACGCGACCTCATACAGCCCAGAAGACGCTGTTGAAGCGGTTTCACTGGGACATCATACTGTAGACCACCCGCCCTATAGTCCGGACAGCGCTCCAAATGACTTTCACCTGTTTCCTCACTTGAAGGAGCACCTAGGAGGTCAACGATTCCCTTCAGACGAGGAGGTAAATCACTTCACGACCACATGGATGAGCACGCAAGGCACACGATTTTATAATTTTAAATGATCTAAGCCTCCGTGGCTTAGGCGGCAGCACGCCGGCCTCTCACCGCTGAGTCCGTGGTTCAAATCCCGGTCATTCCATGTGAGATCTGTGCTGGACAATACGGAGGCAGACAGGTTTTTCTCCGGGTACTCCGGTTTTCCCTGTCAACATTGCATTCCAGCAACACTCTCCACTATCATTTCATTTGTCATTCATTTAATCATTGACCCAGAGGAGTGCGTCAGGCCTCGGCAGCCGGCACAGTTCATATCCTCGCCGCTAGGTGGGGGCTTCATTCATTCCATTCCTGACCTGGTCGGAGACAGGAAGCAGGCTGTGGATTTTCATTTCAAATGATCTAGTCGACTTTGTCGTTACGAAATGTACCAAGAATGCACTGAGGTGTGTGACGTCATAGTACCGCTTGGTGCATGAGTACTGAGATCACTGGTGAGCTCTGGAGTTATGACACGGCAACGACACGGCGAGCGTGACGTCATCCAGCCAGCTCCCTCCTTTCACCGCGTGCTCCAGCTCCCTCATAACTTGTAACTTTCTAGCGTTCTGATTGTTTCTTGATCGTCTAACATGTCAAGAGCCTCCAGCCTTTCTGGCATTTTTCAGCATTTCTAGCATTTAAAATGATATTAAGTCCAGTCTTTCAGACTGACTCTCTTTTTAACATGGGGGAATATCCAAACTCATCACATGAAACAACAAGTGCCTAAACCGATATGGAGACTATGTCGAAAAATATCCTAATGTATGTACTAGCAGTTGACGGGGGAGCGTGATGGTGCAGTGGCTTAGCTGCTCGTCCTTCACTCGGGGGGCCGGGGATCGTATCCTGGTGACAACTAGGCGAAATTCTCACCCAAAAATCACGTGGCGTCAGGAAGGGCATTCGGTCTTAAATCGCCTGCCAAAACCAAAATGAGCCAGGTTGGTTCCGGCGACCCCCATTTATCGGAATAAGCCGAAGAAAATGTGTGTACTAGCAGTTGACTGTATTGGTTGTATGAAATGAGATGTTTTGTAACCTTAGTTTCTGATCATCCCTCGTATTTAAATTCCATTTATCTCTCAATGATATTTAATAATAATCAGAACAGTATTAAGTAAATACTAGGGTGCCCGTGCTGCTCTGCAGCATTATCTTTCGGTATTGGAATTAAGAAATTACGACATTATGTAAGAGTTTATAACCTTTATTTCACAATACTTCCTTCCAGAAAATGTTCGCTGTGCGTTGACCCTTACGTTTAACTTCTACGTTTACATCTTTAAATGATTTTCCTCCGGATAAGGCAACATACAACATTCTATGGCCTAAGACTGGATCAGGTAAGTAGATTCCAACTCGTTAAAGCGTTTGACCCTGCGCTTTGTTGATTATAATACAAAACGCTAGTGTAATAGGAAATTGCCGTCATTCTAGTGTCAGATGGTGACAATCTACGCGATGTAGCAGTATTCGCTCCCCACTATTCACACCAGTTAGAACTTAGGGATCTATGATATTGTCGTACATTTTTCTAACTATTAGCCTCGTCCCATTCAGTAATATCTAAGTTGCATTGAAACTCCTAAGGAACATTGCAATAGTACCTTCATTCAAAGTCAGCACATGCGGAAGTAGACCACTCATCTCAAGCCTGTTCAAAAATTCAGTGGGATAATGCAAAACTTAAATTTTCTTCTTCAGTTACCAATGTATTCACACTTGTGTAAATTCTAGGAGTTCCTGGAAGAAGATCTGACACTACCCTATTAATTTCATGGCAATGTTCATTTTTCGGTGCAAGAAAATGAAAAATTAGAAGTAATATCAAATGTCCACTCATAACATACCTCAGAATCAGCCGATTTGAATAGTTAACAGCTCAAGTGAAAGCGCTTGCGTCACTGAGTGTTCTTAGACCAAAACGACTTGCGTACCTCAATTAGAACCAAAGATGTGATTGCTTCAAAGAGATAAAAAGTTGGAAAAAATTGAAAAAATCTAATAATTTGAGAAAGGCGGAACGTAAGTGATCTGTAATACTTGATAACAAATCTGTGCATGAATAACTTTCATTTAAAAAAATAATGAAGGAAATCGACCGGATAGAATGGCCGGACGGACTGGCTTAAGATTTCATAAATATTTTTAATATATAAGATAAGATGATTGCTTCAATGAGAGAGAAGAGTTGGAAAAAGTTGAAGAAATCAAATAATTTGAGGAAGGTGGAAGTAAAGTGATTTGTAATGCTTGATAACCAATCCGTGCATGAATACCTTTCAATTAAAAAAGGAATTAAGGAAATCGACTGGATAGAATGGCCGGACGGACTCGGTTAAGTTTTCATAATTATTTCTAATATTCGCTTCGGCACTCATAACATTCCTCAGAATCAACCAATTTAAATATCTAATAACTCAAAAGATAGAACATGATCCACTGAGTTCTCTTAGACCAATCCGAACTTTGTAACGCAATTAGAACCAAAGATATGATTGCTACAATGAGAAAAAATGTTGAAAATATGAGATGTAATATCGAATGTTCACACATAACGTTCCTCAAAATATTCCGATTTCAATAGTTAAGGGCCCAAATGAAAGCGCTTGAGTCACTGAGTGTTCTTAGACCCAAACGATCTTCGTAACTCAATTATAGCTAAAGATATGATTGCTTGAAATTTGGAAAAAGTAGGAAAAAGTTGAAAAAATCAAATAAATTGAGAAAGGCGTAATTTAAGTGGTTTGTAATACTTGATGACAAATATGTGCATGAATACCTTTCATTTAAAAAAAGAATGAAGGCAATCGACCGGATAGAATGGTCGGACGGACTGGCTTAAGATTTCATAAATATTTTTAATATATAAGATAAGATGATTGCTTCAATGAGAGAGATGAGTTGGAAAAAGTTGAAGAAATCAAATAATTTGAGTAAGGTGGAAGTAAAGTGATTTGTAATGCTTGATAACCAATCCGTGCATGAATACCTTTCAATTAAAAAGGAATTAAGGAAATCGACCGGATAGAAATGCCGGACGGACTCGGTTAAGTTTTCATAATTATTTCTAATATTCGCTTCGGCACTCATAACATTCCTCAGAATCAACCACTTTAAATATCTAATAACTCAAAAGATAGAACATGATCCACTGAGTTCTCTTAGACCAATCCGAACTCCGTAACTCAATTAGAACCAAAGATATGATTGCTTCAATGAGAAAAAATGTTGAAAATATGAGATGTAATATCGAATGTTCACTCATAACTTTCCTCAAAATAATCCGATTTCAATAATTAAGGGCTCAAATGAAAGCGCTTGAGTCACTGAGTGTTCTTAGACGAAAACGACCTTCGTAACTCAATTAGAGCCAAAGATATGATTGCTTGAAAGTTGGAAAAAGTTGGAAAAAGTTGAAAAAATCAAATAAATTGAGAAAGGCGTAATTTAAGTGGTTTGTAATACTTGATGACAAATATGTGCATGAATACCTTTCATTTAAAAAAAGAATGAAGGCAATCGACCGGATAGAATGGCCGGACGGACTGGCTTATTATTTCATAAATATTTTTAGCCTATTTTCAATTTTGAAAAAATAGGCTTATGAGATCACCTTTTGTCCGTGTGTGTGTGCGTGTGTGTGTGTGTGTGATTCGTGTGTGTGTCCCCCCTAAAAAAATCTAAACGGCTGGAGCGATTTCAATGAAACTCTGAAAGTTCATAGCACTATTTCCGGCGACCTTGACCGTGTCCTTCAAATTTTGTTACGACTCACCAATCCAACAGGCGGCTGTGCGAAATATTTCACCAGCATTCAATATCTCCGAAACTATTACCGATATTACCCTGACATTTTCTTTGGTGATAGAGGGAACTACTATAAGGTCACTTATGTGAAAAGATGGTATATTGGCTTTCACGGCCGGTGAATTAAATCTCAGCAATTCTTCTAGGTTTGTGCCGTGTCTTTTGTGGGGTTTCGCCTAGGACACCAAGCTAGGCTCATCGGCGGGCTCTTGGTGTCCCCACCCGGACCCCCACAGGAGTGACGAACTGCGCGCCACCTCCCTTTATATAAGGTGCAACTGCACCACTTGACTACGAGAACTAAAAGTTCAAGCAGCCTTAACCTCCCTATGAAGGCTTCCAAAAAGATGGTATATTGGCTTTCACGGCCGGTGAATTAAATCTCAGCAATTCTTCTAGGTTTGTGCCGTGTCTTTTGTGGGGTTTCGCCTAGGACACCAAGCTAGGCTCATCGGCGGGCTCTTGGTGTCCCCACCCGGACCCCCACAGGAGTGACGAACTGCGCGCCACCTCCCTTTATATAAGGTGCAACTGCACCACTTGACTACGAGAACTAAAAGTTCAAGCAGCCTTAACCTCCCTATGAAGGCTTCCAAAAAGATGGTATATTGGCTTTCACGGCCGGTGAATTAAATCTCAGCAATTCTTCTAGGTTTGTGCCGTGTCTTTTGTGGGGTTTCGCCTAGGACACCAAGCTAGGCTCATCGGCGGGCTCTTGGTGTCCCCACCCGGACCCCCACAGGAGTGACGAACTGCGCGCCACCTCCCTTTATATAAGGTGCAACTGCACCACTTGACTACGAGAACTAAAAGTTCAAGCAGCCTTAACCTCCCTATGAAGGCTTCCAAAAAGATGGTATATTGGCTTTCACGGCCGGTGAATTAAATCTCAGCAATTCTTCTAGGTTTGTGCCGTGTCTTTTGTGGGGTTTCGCCTAGGACACCAAGCTAGGCTCATCGGCGGGCTCTTGGTGTCCCCACCCGGACCCCCACAGGAGTGACGAACTGCGCGCCACCTCCCTTTATATAAGGTGCAACTGCACCACTTGACTACGAGAACTAAAAGTTCAAGCAGCCTTAACCTCCCTATGAAGGCTTCCAAAAAGATGGTATATTGGCTTTCACGGCCGGTGAATTAAATCTCAGCAATTCTTCTAGGTTTGTGCCGTGTCTTTTGTGGGGTTTCGCCTAGGACACCAAGCTAGGCTCATCGGCGGGCTCTTGGTGTCCCCACCCGGACCCCCACAGGAGTGACGAACTGCGCGCCACCTCCCTTTATATAAGGTGCAACTGCACCACTTGACTACGAGAACTAAAAGTTCAAGCAGCCTTAACCTCCCTATGAAGGCTTCCAAAAAGATGGTATATTGGCTTTCACGGCCGGTGAATTAAATCTCAGCAATTCTTCTAGGTTTGTGCCGTGTCTTTTGTGGGGTTTCGCCTAGGACACCAAGCTAGGCTCATCGGCGGGCTCTTGGTGTCCCCACCCGGACCCCCACAGGAGTGACGAACTGCGCGCCACCTCCCTTTATATAAGGTGCAACTGCACCACTTGACTACGAGAACTAAAAGTTCAAGCAGCCTTAACCTCCCTATGAAGGCTTCCAAAAAGATGGTATATTGGCTTTCACGGCCGGTGAATTAAATCTCAGCAATTCTTCTAGGTTTGTGCCGTGTCTTTTGTGGGGTTTCGCCTAGGACACCAAGCTAGGCTCATCGGCGGGCTCTTGGTGTCCCCACCCGGACCCCCACAGGAGTGACGAACTGCGCGCCACCTCCCTTTATATAAGGTGCAACTGCACCACTTGACTACGAGAACTAAAAGTTCAAGCAGCCTTAACCTCCCTATGAAGGCTTCCAAAAAGATGGTATATTGGCTTTCACGGCCGGTGAATTAAATCTCAGCAATTCTTCTAGGTTTGTGCCGTGTCTTTTGTGGGGTTTCGCCTAGGACACCAAGCTAGGCTCATCGGCGGGCTCTTGGTGTCCCCACCCGGACCCCCACAGGAGTGACGAACTGCGCGCCACCTCCCTTTATATAAGGTGCAACTGCACCACTTGACTACGAGAACTAAAAGTTCAAGCAGCCTTAACCTCCCTATGAAGGCTTCCAAAAAGATGGTATATTGGCTTTCACGGCCGGTGAATTAAATCTCAGCAATTCTTCTAGGTTTGTGCCGTGTCTTTTGTGGGGTTTCGCCTAGGACACCAAGCTAGGCTCATCGGCGGGCTCTTGGTGTCCCCACCCGGACCCCCACAGGAGTGACGAACTGCGCGCCACCTCCCTTTATATAAGGTGCAACTGCACCACTTGACTACGAGAACTAAAAGTTCAAGCAGCCTTAACCTCCCTATGAAGGCTTCCAAAAAGATGGTATATTGGCTTTCACGGCCGGTGAATTAAATCTCAGCAATTCTTCTAGGTTTGTGCCGTGTCTTTTGTGGGGTTTCGCCTAGGACACCAAGCTAGGCTCATCGGCGGGCTCTTGGTGTCCCCACCCGGACCCCCACAGGAGTGACGAACTGCGCGCCACCTCCCTTTATATAAGGTGCAACTGCACCACTTGACTACGAGAACTAAAAGTTCAAGCAGCCTTAACCTCCCTATGAAGGCTTCCAAAAAGATGGTATATTGGCTTTCACGGCCGGTGAATTAAATCTCAGCAATTCTTCTAGGTTTGTGCCGTGTCTTTTGTGGGGTTTCGCCTAGGACACCAAGCTAGGCTCATCGGCGGGCTCTTGGTGTCCCCACCCGGACCCCCACAGGAGTGACGAACTGCGCGCCACCTCCCTTTATATAAGGTGCAACTGCACCACTTGACTACGAGAACTAAAAGTTCAAGCAGCCTTAACCTCCCTATGAAGGCTTCCAAAAAGATGGTATATTGGCTTTCACGGCCGGTGAATTAAATCTCAGCAATTCTTCTAGGTTTGTGCCGTGTCTTTTGTGGGGTTTCGCCTAGGACACCAAGCTAGGCTCATCGGCGGGCTCTTGGTGTCCCCACCCGGACCCCCACAGGAGTGACGAACTGCGCGCCACCTCCCTTTATATAAGGTGCAACTGCACCACTTGACTACGAGAACTAAAAGTTCAAGCAGCCTTAACCTCCCTATGAAGGCTTCCAAAAAGATGGTATATTGGCTTTCACGGCCGGTGAATTAAATCTCAGCAATTCTTCTAGGTTTGTGCCGTGTCTTTTGTGGGGTTTCGCCTAGGACACCAAGCTAGGCTCATCGGCGGGCTCTTGGTGTCCCCACCCGGACCCCCACAGGAGTGACGAACTGCGCGCCACCTCCCTTTATATAAGGTGCAACTGCACCACTTGACTACGAGAACTAAAAGTTCAAGCAGCCTTAACCTCCCTATGAAGGCTTCCAAAAAGATGGTATATTGGCTTTCACGGCCGGTGAATTAAATCTCAGCAATTCTTCTAGGTTTGTGCCGTGTCTTTTGTGGGGTTTCGCCTAGGACACCAAGCTAGGCTCATCGGCGGGCTCTTGGTGTCCCCACCCGGACCCCCACAGGAGTGACGAACTGCGCGCCACCTCCCTTTATATAAGGTGCAACTGCACCACTTGACTACGAGAACTAAAAGTTCAAGCAGCCTTAACCTCCCTATGAAGGCTTCCAAAAAGATGGTATATTGGCTTTCACGGCCGGTGAATTAAATCTCAGCAATTCTTCTAGGTTTGTGCCGTGTCTTTTGTGGGGTTTCGCCTAGGACACCAAGCTAGGCTCATCGGCGGGCTCTTGGTGTCCCCACCCGGACCCCCACAGGAGTGACGAACTGCGCGCCACCTCCCTTTATATAAGGTGCAACTGCACCACTTGACTACGAGAACTAAAAGTTCAAGCAGCCTTAACCTCCCTATGAAGGCTTCCAAAAAGATGGTATATTGGCTTTCACGGCCGGTGAATTAAATCTCAGCAATTCTTCTAGGTTTGTGCCGTGTCTTTTGTGGGGTTTCGCCTAGGACACCAAGCTAGGCTCATCGGCGGGCTCTTGGTGTCCCCACCCGGACCCCCACAGGAGTGACGAACTGCGCGCCACCTCCCTTTATATAAGGTGCAACTGCACCACTTGACTACGAGAACTAAAAGTTCAAGCAGCCTTAACCTCCCTATGAAGGCTTCCAAAAAGATGGTATATTGGCTTTCACGGCCGGTGAATTAAATCTCAGCAATTCTTCTAGGTTTGTGCCGTGTCTTTTGTGGGGTTTCGCCTAGGACACCAAGCTAGGCTCATCGGCGGGCTCTTGGTGTCCCCACCCGGACCCCCACAGGAGTGACGAACTGCGCGCCACCTCCCTTTATATAAGGTGCAACTGCACCACTTGACTACGAGAACTAAAAGTTCAAGCAGCCTTAACCTCCCTATGAAGGCTTCCAAAAAGATGGTATATTGGCTTTCACGGCCGGTGAATTAAATCTCAGCAATTCTTCTAGGTTTGTGCCGTGTCTTTTGTGGGGTTTCGCCTAGGACACCAAGCTAGGCTCATCGGCGGGCTCTTGGTGTCCCCACCCGGACCCCCACAGGAGTGACGAACTGCGCGCCACCTCCCTTTATATAAGGTGCAACTGCACCACTTGACTACGAGAACTAAAAGTTCAAGCAGCCTTAACCTCCCTATGAAGGCTTCCAAAAAGATGGTATATTGGCTTTCACGGCCGGTGAATTAAATCTCAGCAATTCTTCTAGGTTTGTGCCGTGTCTTTTGTGGGGTTTCGCCTAGGACACCAAGCTAGGCTCATCGGCGGGCTCTTGGTGTCCCCACCCGGACCCCCACAGGAGTGACGAACTGCGCGCCACCTCCCTTTATATAAGGTGCAACTGCACCACTTGACTACGAGAACTAAAAGTTCAAGCAGCCTTAACCTCCCTATGAAGGCTTCCAAAAAGATGGTATATTGGCTTTCACGGCCGGTGAATTAAATCTCAGCAATTCTTCTAGGTTTGTGCCGTGTCTTTTGTGGGGTTTCGCCTAGGACACCAAGCTAGGCTCATCGGCGGGCTCTTGGTGTCCCCACCCGGACCCCCACAGGAGTGACGAACTGCGCGCCACCTCCCTTTATATAAGGTGCAACTGCACCACTTGACTACGAGAACTAAAAGTTCAAGCAGCCTTAACCTCCCTATGAAGGCTTCCAAAAAGATGGTATATTGGCTTTCACGGCCGGTGAATTAAATCTCAGCAATTCTTCTAGGTTTGTGCCGTGTCTTTTGTGGGGTTTCGCCTAGGACACCAAGCTAGGCTCATCGGCGGGCTCTTGGTGTCCCCACCCGGACCCCCACAGGAGTGACGAACTGCGCGCCACCTCCCTTTATATAAGGTGCAACTGCACCACTTGACTACGAGAACTAAAAGTTCAAGCAGCCTTAACCTCCCTATGAAGGCTTCCAAAAAGATGGTATATTGGCTTTCACGGCCGGTGAATTAAATCTCAGCAATTCTTCTAGGTTTGTGCCGTGTCTTTTGTGGGGTTTCGCCTAGGACACCAAGCTAGGCTCATCGGCGGGCTCTTGGTGTCCCCACCCGGACCCCCACAGGAGTGACGAACTGCGCGCCACCTCCCTTTATATAAGGTGCAACTGCACCACTTGACTACGAGAACTAAAAGTTCAAGCAGCCTTAACCTCCCTATGAAGGCTTCCAAAAAGATGGTATATTGGCTTTCACGGCCGGTGAATTAAATCTCAGCAATTCTTCTAGGTTTGTGCCGTGTCTTTTGTGGGGTTTCGCCTAGGACACCAAGCTAGGCTCATCGGCGGGCTCTTGGTGTCCCCACCCGGACCCCCACAGGAGTGACGAACTGCGCGCCACCTCCCTTTATATAAGGTGCAACTGCACCACTTGACTACGAGAACTAAAAGTTCAAGCAGCCTTAACCTCCCTATGAAGGCTTCCAAAAAGATGGTATATTGGCTTTCACGGCCGGTGAATTAAATCTCAGCAATTCTTCTAGGTTTGTGCCGTGTCTTTTGTGGGGTTTCGCCTAGGACACCAAGCTAGGCTCATCGGCGGGCTCTTGGTGTCCCCACCCGGACCCCCACAGGAGTGACGAACTGCGCGCCACCTCCCTTTATATAAGGTGCAACTGCACCACTTGACTACGAGAACTAAAAGTTCAAGCAGCCTTAACCTCCCTATGAAGGCTTCCAAAAAGATGGTATATTGGCTTTCACGGCCGGTGAATTAAATCTCAGCAATTCTTCTAGGTTTGTGCCGTGTCTTTTGTGGGGTTTCGCCTAGGACACCAAGCTAGGCTCATCGGCGGGCTCTTGGTGTCCCCACCCGGACCCCCACAGGAGTGACGAACTGCGCGCCACCTCCCTTTATATAAGGTGCAACTGCACCACTTGACTACGAGAACTAAAAGTTCAAGCAGCCTTAACCTCCCTATGAAGGCTTCCAAAAAGATGGTATATTGGCTTTCACGGCCGGTGAATTAAATCTCAGCAATTCTTCTAGGTTTGTGCCGTGTCTTTTGTGGGGTTTCGCCTAGGACACCAAGCTAGGCTCATCGGCGGGCTCTTGGTGTCCCCACCCGGACCCCCACAGGAGTGACGAACTGCGCGCCACCTCCCTTTATATAAGGTGCAACTGCACCACTTGACTACGAGAACTAAAAGTTCAAGCAGCCTTAACCTCCCTATGAAGGCTTCCAAAAAGATGGTATATTGGCTTTCACGGCCGGTGAATTAAATCTCAGCAATTCTTCTAGGTTTGTGCCGTGTCTTTTGTGGGGTTTCGCCTAGGACACCAAGCTAGGCTCATCGGCGGGCTCTTGGTGTCCCCACCCGGACCCCCACAGGAGTGACGAACTGCGCGCCACCTCCCTTTATATAAGGTGCAACTGCACCACTTGACTACGAGAACTAAAAGTTCAAGCAGCCTTAACCTCCCTATGAAGGCTTCCAAAAAGATGGTATATTGGCTTTCACGGCCGGTGAATTAAATCTCAGCAATTCTTCTAGGTTTGTGCCGTGTCTTTTGTGGGGTTTCGCCTAGGACACCAAGCTAGGCTCATCGGCGGGCTCTTGGTGTCCCCACCCGGACCCCCACAGGAGTGACGAACTGCGCGCCACCTCCCTTTATATAAGGTGCAACTGCACCACTTGACTACGAGAACTAAAAGTTCAAGCAGCCTTAACCTCCCTATGAAGGCTTCCAAAAAGATGGTATATTGGCTTTCACGGCCGGTGAATTAAATCTCAGCAATTCTTCTAGGTTTGTGCCGTGTCTTTTGTGGGGTTTCGCCTAGGACACCAAGCTAGGCTCATCGGCGGGCTCTTGGTGTCCCCACCCGGACCCCCACAGGAGTGACGAACTGCGCGCCACCTCCCTTTATATAAGGTGCAACTGCACCACTTGACTACGAGAACTAAAAGTTCAAGCAGCCTTAACCTCCCTATGAAGGCTTCCAAAAAGATGGTATATTGGCTTTCACGGCCGGTGAATTAAATCTCAGCAATTCTTCTAGGTTTGTGCCGTGTCTTTTGTGGGGTTTCGCCTAGGACACCAAGCTAGGCTCATCGGCGGGCTCTTGGTGTCCCCACCCGGACCCCCACAGGAGTGACGAACTGCGCGCCACCTCCCTTTATATAAGGTGCAACTGCACCACTTGACTACGAGAACTAAAAGTTCAAGCAGCCTTAACCTCCCTATGAAGGCTTCCAAAAAGATGGTATATTGGCTTTCACGGCCGGTGAATTAAATCTCAGCAATTCTTCTAGGTTTGTGCCGTGTCTTTTGTGGGGTTTCGCCTAGGACACCAAGCTAGGCTCATCGGCGGGCTCTTGGTGTCCCCACCCGGACCCCCACAGGAGTGACGAACTGCGCGCCACCTCCCTTTATATAAGGTGCAACTGCACCACTTGACTACGAGAACTAAAAGTTCAAGCAGCCTTAACCTCCCTATGAAGGCTTCCAAAAAGATGGTATATTGGCTTTCACGGCCGGTGAATTAAATCTCAGCAATTCTTCTAGGTTTGTGCCGTGTCTTTTGTGGGGTTTCGCCTAGGACACCAAGCTAGGCTCATCGGCGGGCTCTTGGTGTCCCCACCCGGACCCCCACAGGAGTGACGAACTGCGCGCCACCTCCCTTTATATAAGGTGCAACTGCACCACTTGACTACGAGAACTAAAAGTTCAAGCAGCCTTAACCTCCCTATGAAGGCTTCCAAAAAGATGGTATATTGGCTTTCACGGCCGGTGAATTAAATCTCAGCAATTCTTCTAGGTTTGTGCCGTGTCTTTTGTGGGGTTTCGCCTAGGACACCAAGCTAGGCTCATCGGCGGGCTCTTGGTGTCCCCACCCGGACCCCCACAGGAGTGACGAACTGCGCGCCACCTCCCTTTATATAAGGTGCAACTGCACCACTTGACTACGAGAACTAAAAGTTCAAGCAGCCTTAACCTCCCTATGAAGGCTTCCAAAAAGATGGTATATTGGCTTTCACGGCCGGTGAATTAAATCTCAGCAATTCTTCTAGGTTTGTGCCGTGTCTTTTGTGGGGTTTCGCCTAGGACACCAAGCTAGGCTCATCGGCGGGCTCTTGGTGTCCCCACCCGGACCCCCACAGGAGTGACGAACTGCGCGCCACCTCCCTTTATATAAGGTGCAACTGCACCACTTGACTACGAGAACTAAAAGTTCAAGCAGCCTTAACCTCCCTATGAAGGCTTCCAAAAAGATGGTATATTGGCTTTCACGGCCGGTGAATTAAATCTCAGCAATTCTTCTAGGTTTGTGCCGTGTCTTTTGTGGGGTTTCGCCTAGGACACCAAGCTAGGCTCATCGGCGGGCTCTTGGTGTCCCCACCCGGACCCCCACAGGAGTGACGAACTGCGCGCCACCTCCCTTTATATAAGGTGCAACTGCACCACTTGACTACGAGAACTAAAAGTTCAAGCAGCCTTAACCTCCCTATGAAGGCTTCCAAAAAGATGGTATATTGGCTTTCACGGCCGGTGAATTAAATCTCAGCAATTCTTCTAGGTTTGTGCCGTGTCTTTTGTGGGGTTTCGCCTAGGACACCAAGCTAGGCTCATCGGCGGGCTCTTGGTGTCCCCACCCGGACCCCCACAGGAGTGACGAACTGCGCGCCACCTCCCTTTATATAAGGTGCAACTGCACCACTTGACTACGAGAACTAAAAGTTCAAGCAGCCTTAACCTCCCTATGAAGGCTTCCAAAAAGATGGTATATTGGCTTTCACGGCCGGTGAATTAAATCTCAGCAATTCTTCTAGGTTTGTGCCGTGTCTTTTGTGGGGTTTCGCCTAGGACACCAAGCTAGGCTCATCGGCGGGCTCTTGGTGTCCCCACCCGGACCCCCACAGGAGTGACGAACTGCGCGCCACCTCCCTTTATATAAGGTGCAACTGCACCACTTGACTACGAGAACTAAAAGTTCAAGCAGCCTTAACCTCCCTATGAAGGCTTCCAAAAAGATGGTATATTGGCTTTCACGGCCGGTGAATTAAATCTCAGCAATTCTTCTAGGTTTGTGCCGTGTCTTTTGTGGGGTTTCGCCTAGGACACCAAGCTAGGCTCATCGGCGGGCTCTTGGTGTCCCCACCCGGACCCCCACAGGAGTGACGAACTGCGCGCCACCTCCCTTTATATAAGGTGCAACTGCACCACTTGACTACGAGAACTAAAAGTTCAAGCAGCCTTAACCTCCCTATGAAGGCTTCCAAAAAGATGGTATATTGGCTTTCACGGCCGGTGAATTAAATCTCAGCAATTCTTCTAGGTTTGTGCCGTGTCTTTTGTGGGGTTTCGCCTAGGACACCAAGCTAGGCTCATCGGCGGGCTCTTGTGTCCCCACCCGGACCCCCACAGGAGTGACGAACTGCGCGCCACCTCCCTTTATATAAGGTGCAACTGCACCACTTGACTACGAGAACTAAAAGTTCAAGCAGCCTTAACCTCCCTATGAAGGCTTCCAAAAAGATGGTATATTGGCTTTCACGGCCGGTGAATTAAATCTCAGCAATTCTTCTAGGTTTGTGCCGTGTCTTTTGTGGGGGTTTCGCCTAGGACACCAAGCTAGGCTCATCGGCGGGCTCTTGGTGTCCCCACCCGGACCCCCACAGGAGTGACGAACTGCGCGCCACCTCCCTTTATATAAGGTGCAACTGCACCACTTGACTACGAGAACTAAAAGTTCAAGCAGCCTTAACCTCCCTATGAAGGCTTCCAAAAAGATGGTATATTGGCTTTCACGGCCGGTGAATTAAATCTCAGCAATTCTTCTAGGGTTTGTGCCCGTGGTCTTTTGTTGGGGTTTCGCCTAGGACACCAAGCTAGGCTCATCGGCGGGCTCTTGGTGTCCCCACCCGGACCCCCACAGGAGTGACGAAACTGCGCGCCACCTCCCCTTTATATAGGTGCAACTGCACCACTTGACTACGAGAACTAAAAGTTCAAGCAGCCTTAAACCTCCCTATGAAGGCTTCCAAAAAGATGGTATATTGGCTTTCACGGCCGGTGAATTAAATCTCAGCAATTCTTCTAGGTTTGTGCCGTGTCTTTTTGTGGGGTTTCGCCTAGGACACCAAGCTAGGCTCATCGGCGGGCTCTTGGTGTCCCCACCCGGACCCCCACAGGAGTGACGAACTGCGCGCCACCTCCCTTTATATAAGGTGCAAACTGCACCACTTGACTACGAGAACTAAAAGTTCAAGCAGCCTTAACCTCCCTATGAAGGCTTCCAAAAAGATGGTATATTGGCTTTTCACGGCCGGTGAATTAAATCTCAGCAATTCTTCTAGGTTTGTGCCGTGTCTTTTGTGGGGTTTCGCCTAGGACACCAAGCTAGGCTCATCGGCGGGCTCTTGGTGTCCCCACCCGGACCCCCACAGGAGTGACGAACTGCGCGCCACCTCCCTTTATATAAGGTGCAACTGCACCACTTGACTACGAGAACTAAAAGTTCAAGCAGCCTTAACCTCCCTATGAAGGCTTCCAAAAAGATGGTATACTTGGCTTTCACGGCCGGTGAATTAAATCTCAGCAATTCTTCTAGGTTTGTGCCGTGTCTTTTGTGGGGTTTCGCCTAGGACACCAAGCTAGGCTCATCGGCGGGCTCTTGGTGTCCCCACCCCGGACCCCCACAGGAGTGACGAACTGCGCGCCACCTCCCTTTATATAAGGTGCAACTGCACCCACTTGACTACGAGAACAAAAAGTTCAAGCAGCCTTAACCTCCCTATGAAGGCTTCCAAAAAGATGGTATATTGGCTTTCACGGCCGGTGAATTAAATCTCAGCAATTCTTCTAGGTTTGTGCCGTGTCTTTTGTGGGGTTTCGCCTAGGACACCAAGCTAGGCTCATCGGCGGGCTCTTGGTGTCCCCACCCGGACCCCCCACAGGAGTGACGAACTGCGCGCCACCTCCCTTTATATAAGGTGCAACTGCACCACTTGACTACGAGAACTAAAAGTTCAAGCAGCCTTAACCTCCCTATGAAGGCTTCCAAAAAGATGGTATATTGGCCTTTCACGGCCGGTGAATTAAATCTCAGCAATTCTTCTAGGTTTGTGCCGTGTCTTTTGTGGGGTTTCGCCTAGGACACCAAGCTAGGCTCATCGGCGGGCTCTTGGTGTCCCCACCCGGACCCCCACAGGAGTGACGAACTGCGCGCCACCTCCCTTTATATAAGGTGCAACTGCACCACTTGACTACGAGAACTAAAAGTTCAAGCAGCCTTAACCTCCCTATGAAGGCTTCCAAAAAGATGGTATATTGGCTTTCACGGCCGGTGAATTAAATCTCAGCAATTCTTCTAGGTTTGTGCCGTGTCTTTTGTGGGGTTTCGCCTAGGACACCAAGCTAGGCTCATCGGGCGGGCTCTTGGTGTCCCCACCCGGACCCCCACAGGAGTGACGAACTGCGCGCCACCTCCCTTTATATAAGGTGCAACTGCACCACTTGACTACGAGAACTAAAAGTTCAAGCAGCCTTAACCTCCCTATGAAGGCTTCCAAAAAGATGGGTATATTGGCTTTCACGGCCGGTGAATTAAATCTCAGCAATTCTTCTAGGTTTGTGCCGTGTCTTTTGTGGGGTTTCGCCTAGGACACCAAGCTAGGCTCATCGGCGGGCTCTTGGTGTCCCCACCCGGACCCCCACAGGAGTGACGAACTGCGCGCCACCTCCCTTTATATAAGGTGCAACTGCACCACTTGACTACGAGAACTAAAAGTTCAAGCAGCCTTAACCTCCCTATGAAGGCTTCCAAAAAGATGGTATATTGGCTTTCACGGCCGGTGAATTAAATCTCAGCAATTCTTCTAGGTTTGTGCCGTGTCTTTTGTGGGGTTTCGCCTAGGACACCAAGCTAGGCTCATCGGCGGGCTCTTGGTGTCCCCACCCGGACCCCCACAGGAGTGACGAACTGCGCGCCACCTCCCTTTATATAAGGTGCAACTGCACCACTTGACTACGAGAACTAAAAGTTCAAGCAGCCTTAACCTCCCTATGAAGGCTTCCAAAAAGATGGTATATTGGCTTTCACGGCCGGTGAATTAAATCTCAGCAATTCTTCTAGGTTTGTGCCGTGTCTTTTGTGGGGTTTCGCCTAGGACACCAAGCTAGGCTCATCGGCGGGCTCTTGGTGTCCCCCACCCCCGGACCCCCACAGGAGTGACGAACTGCGCGCCACCTCCCTTTATATAAGGTGCAACTGCACCACTTGACTACGAGAACTAAAAGTTCAAGCAGCCTTAACCTCCCTATGAAGGCTTCCAAAAAGATGGTATATTGGCTTTCACGGCCGGTGAATTAAATCTCAGCAATTCTTCTAGGTTTGTGCCGTGTCTTTTGTGGGGTTTCGCCTAGGACACCAAGCTAGGCTCATCGGCGGGCTCTTGGTGTCCCCACCCGGGACCCCCACAGGAGTGACGAACTGCGCGCCACCTCCCTTTATATAAGGTGCAACTGCACCACTGACTACGAGAACTAAAGTTCAAGCAGCCTTAACCTCCCTATGAAGGCTTCCAAAAAGATGGTATATTGGCTTTCACGGCCGGTGAATTAAATCTCAGCAATTCTTCTAGGTTTGTGCCGTGTCTTTTGTGGGTTTCGCCTAGGACAACCAAGCTAGGCTCATCGGCGGGCTCTTGGTGTCCCCACCCCGGACCCCCACAGGAGTGACGAACTGCGCGCCACCTCCCTTTATATAAGGTGCAACTGCACCACTTGACTACGAGAACTAAAAGTTCAAGCAGCCTTAACCTCCCTATGAAGGCTTCCAAAAAGATGGTATATTGGCTTTCACGGCGGTGAATTAAATCTCAGCAATTCTTCTAGGTTTGTGCCGTGTCTTTTGTGGGGTTTCGCCTAGGACACCAAGCTAGGTCTCATCGGCGGGCTCTTGGTGTCCCCACCCGGACCCCCACAGGAGTGACGAACTGCGCGCCACCTCCCTTTATATAAGGTGCAACTGCACCACTTGACTACGAGAACTAAAAGTTCAAGCAGCCTTAACCTCCCTATGAAGGCTTCCAAAAAGATGGTATAATGGCTTTCACGGCCGGTGAATTAAATCTCAGCAATTCTTCTAGGTTTGTGCCGTGTCTTTTGTGGGGTTTCGCCTAGGACACCAAGCTAGGCTCATCGGCGGGCTCTTGGTGTCCCCACCCGGACCCCCACCAGGAGTGACGAACTGCGCGCCACCTCCCTTTATATAAGGTGCAACTGCACCACTTGACTACGAGAACTAAAAGTTCAAGCAGCCTTAACCTCCCTATGAAGGCTTCCAAAAAGATGGTATATTGGCTTTCACGGCCGGTGAATTAAATCTCAGCAATTCTTCTAGGTTTGTGCCGTGTCTTTTGTGGGTTTCGCCTAGGACACCAAGCTAGGCTCATCGGCGGGCTCTTGGTGTCCCCACCCGGACCCCCACAGGAGTGACGAACTGCGCGCCACCTCCCTTTATATAAGGTGCAACTGCACCACTTGACTACGAGAACTAAAAGTTCAAGCAGCCTTAACCTCCCTATGAAGGCTTCCAAAAAGATGGTATATTGGCTTTCACGGCCGGTGAATTAAATCTCAGCAATTCTTCTAGGTTTGTGCCGTGTCTTTTGCTGGGGTTTCGCCTAGGACACCAAGCTAGGCTCATCGGCGGGCTCTTGGTGTCCCCTACCCGGACCCCCACAGGAGTGACGAACTGCGCGCCACATCCCTTTATTTAAGGTTCAACCTGCACCACCTTGACTACGAGAACCTTAAAAGTTCAAGCTGCCTTAACTTCCCTATGAAGGCTTCCA
>CAMPQE020000057.1:0-42000 GCA_946902985.2 Meconema thalassinum | reverse complement strand
GGTCCTTGTTGACGGGTCCCTGTGGGCGGTTCCTTTGGACTGATCCTTATGGACTGGCCCGTGCATTTTATCCAAATTATATCAAAGGGGCCCGAGTGGGATAGACATAGTTATAAAGACATAGTTATAAGAGTTGAGAGTCGATAATTAATCTAAAAGTACTCTGGAATTCATGGAATCTTAGTGTGTTGTTGTTGTTGCTTACAAACCGGTATGGTCACGTCAGGTGAAGTTAGCTAGGATTAGATTAGGATATGTTCAGGTAGTTTCCATAGTCACCGCTAGATAGCGGAAACATACTTTGCGTGTCGCATGTGGCTATTTGACAAAGTTTTACTGTGTGAAAAAACGTGCTTGTATAACCTGTGTATATAAATTTAAAATACAAATAACCACTAAGTGTTTAGAACTAACATGTATAGCCTTGTATAGGGAATATATAGGGGTCCTTAACAAGATAGAGTGTCTAACACACGAGTGTACAGCCTTTTGATATGCAGTAAGTACCTGATCACACCTACTATCAATTGCGCCTACCATTAATCGCGTCTACTATCAATTGCGTCTACTACCAATCGCGCCTGCTAGGACATGACATTTCATTAAACCAAAACATTTCCTTTTTTGTCAGCCTCCCACGCCTCTCATCAATCTATGACGTCAAAGTCATAGTCAGCCTTAAAGCAAGTCTAAACTTGTAGAACATGTCACGTGACAAAGTTAGGTTAGGTAAAGTTAGGTTATGTTAGGTGAGCTGAGGTTGTCTTAAAATACCCCCTCTCTGCCTTGTACTTTGTATAAACATTGACACTGTAACTTTGTAATATCAAAAATGATCTGAGTCGCGCCCATGTCAAATTGCGCCTACTATCAATCGCGTCTACTATCAATCACGTCTACTATCAATTGCATCTACTATCAATTGAGCCTACTATGAAATGCGCTTAGTACAAATCACGCCTACTATCAATCACGCCTAGTATCAATTGCGTCTACTATCAATCGCGCCTACTATCATTTGCGTCTACTATAAATCGCGCTTACTACAAATCACGCCTACTATCAATCACGCCTAGTATCAATTGCGTCTACTATTAATCACGTCTAGTATCGATTACACCTACTATCAATTACGTCTACTATCAATCACGTCTACTATCAATTGCATTTACTATCAATTGAGCCTACTATGAAATGCGCTTACTACAAATCACGCCTACTATCAATCACGCTTAGTATCAATAGCGTCTACTATCAATCACGCCTGCTATCATTTGCGTCTACTATAAATCGCGCTCATGTTAAATCGCGCCTACTACCAATTACACCTACTATCAATCGCGCCTACTATCAATTGCGTCTACTATAAATCTCGCCCATGTCTAATTACGCCTACTATCAATCGCGCCTACTACCTTTCGCGTCTACTATAAATCGCGCTCATGTTAAATCGCGCCTACTATCAATCACGTCTACTATCAATTGCGTCTACTATTAATCGCACCTACTATCAATTGCGTCTACTATAAATCGCGCCTACTAGGACATAACGTTTCATTAAACAAGAAAAATTTCCTTTTTTGTCAGCCTCTCACCCCTCCCATCAATCTATGACGTCATAATCAGTCTCAAAGCAAGTCTAAACTTGTAGAACTTGTCACGTGACAAAGTTAGGTTAGGTAAAGTTAGGTTATGTTAAGTGAGCTGAGGTTATGTCTTAAAATACCCTCTACCTTGTACTTTGTATAAACATTGACACTGTAACTTTATAATATCAATAATGATCTGAGTCGCGCCCATGTCAAATTGCGCCTACTATCAATCGCGTCTACTATCAATCACGCCTACTATCAATCGCGCCTACTATCATTTGCGTCTACTATAAATCGCGCTTACTACAAATCACGCCTACTATCAATCACGCCTAGTATCAATTGCGTCTACTATTAATCACGTCTAGTATCGATTACACCTA
Organism: Meconema thalassinum; assembly: GCA_946902985.2. Classification (NCBI taxonomy): domain Eukaryota; kingdom Metazoa; phylum Arthropoda; class Insecta; order Orthoptera; family Tettigoniidae; genus Meconema; species Meconema thalassinum. The sequence goes on along the minus strand of CAMPQE020000057.1, from coordinate 40,025 downwards.
CTATCAATTACGTCTACTATCAATTGCGTCTACTATAAATCACGCCTACTAGGACATGACGTTTCATTAAACTAAAACATTTCCTTTTTTGCCAGCCTCTCACTCCTCCCATCCGCAAAACGTGCTTGTATGAGCTGTGTATTTAAATTCAATATATACAATTAACCACTAAGTGTTCAGAACTAACATGTCTAGGGTATATATGGGATCCTTAGCAACAAACAAAAAATACGGTCTAACCTACGAGTGTACGGTCTTGTCATACGCAGTAAGTACCTGTTAACCTTGACTAGGGTATAAGAATATTGTCAGTTGACTACTGCCTGTTACAGTGTTCACATCGTGAAAGACCGTCTCACCTACCAGTCTCCAGCCTTGTCATACGCAGTAAGCAGCTGTTGGCGGAAAACAACATCCATAAATCTTGACATTTAGGGAAGTGTGTGTGTGTGTGTGTGTGTAAATCACTTGTAATCTAAAGATTGTTCATGTGACTTTACTAAAATTTAATTCATATGTATTAGTTGATATGGAAGTCTCAACAACCAGTCATAGCAAGCCATGTGTCTTCTATAAAGGATATACATATATTGTAAAAACAACCAATAAAGATGGAACTGTTATTTGGCGATGTTCAAAACAACGATCCAAAAAGTGTCGAGGAATGATTAAAACAAAAGACTCCAACGTACTTACTTCAAATGAACATCATTGTGAATCTCAAATTAATACACATTTAAATACGCAAAATACTCTAACCCAGGTAAAAAAAGCAAGTCCAAGAAAAATATATTGATGCTCAAGATAGTGCATTGTTTGTTAAAATGCATTCATCATCACCTCAAAAAGACATGTTAGGACAAATACCATCGTTCAAAAAACCCTTAACACTATCAAAAGCAACGCAGACTCTACAAGAGGTCCCTGTGGAAAACAAACAAGAGGAATTGGATAGTTCTAGTGATGTTGAGAATGATGATGATGATGATAATGATGGTGACAATGACTATAATAATTTTGATGATAATATTCATAATGATGATGATGATGATAATTATGAAAAAGAAGAGGATGAGGGTTTTATGTTTATAAAACCATTGCGGCTTCCCCAGTTTTTAAGAGCAAGAGTACCTGGAGAAAGTTGCAAAAGGATCTACAACAAGCGTTGTGTTTAAAAATCTATATAGAACAATGGTAAAGTGATAGAGTTGAATTCAGTGTGTAACTATTATAAAATGAATTTAATAAAAATATTGTATGGGTATTGTCTGTTTTTCTTAATTACTATCCCCATGTCCCACTATTAATACAATTGTTAACCATCAACAGTCTCTGACTATGTTCAGAAAGAGAGTGGCCTTAAACAATACACTATATCTATGGTTTGTGTACCGAGTGTCATAATAATGCAGTGTGGCCAAGCCATGTCAAGGCAATAGTTATGTCAGGTAAGGGATTCGAACCCTTGCTTCCTTATACAGAAAATTTGATCTTAAGTCAAACACCTTAACCACTCGGTCAACCTGACAGTTACTAATTTAATTCGTCTTGAGGACTTGAGTGTTTACAAAACTTTTTCCAGTAAACATTGACTAAACCACTTGCTTGTTTTGAAATATAGATTTTGTTTTGTTTTACCATAACATTGCAGTTATGAGTCTTGTGAACTGGGTGTTCAATATAGGGTTAAAGGCATTTTAAAATCATCTTAGAAAAGCTCTTAGGTATCATGTCATGGGTTTTAGTAATGCATTACTGTTCGTTGACTAACATTTACCGTTACACAACATTATTTTAGTGAACTTACATGTTGTTGTTTGAGTCTTTAGTCCTTTGACTGGTTTGATGCAGATCTCAGCGCCTATCTGTCCCGAGCTAATCGTATCATCTCTATATAGCTACCACACCCTACATTCAAGGCTATCTGTTTAACATATTCTAAACTTGGTCTACCCCTACAGTTCTCGTCCTCGAACCTTTCTTCCTGAACTAAGTTTGCTATTCTTGAGTGTCTTAGTATGTGTTCTACCAAACTATCTCTTTACTTCAGTAACAGTCGCCAGATACATCTCTTCTCCCCCACTCGTCTTAATACCTCTTTGTTAGTAACCCTATTTACCCATCTAATCTTCATCATTCTCCTGTAACACCACATTTCAAACACTTCAATTCTCCACTTTTCTGCTACACCAATTGTCTAAGTTTTACTTTCATAGAGTGCCACGCTCCAGACAAAGGCCTTCAAAATGACTTCCTAATACCTAAATCTATATTCAATGTCAACAGATTCTGTAGAAATTCTTTCCTTGTCTGAGCTACATAAGAATCCTAATCGTGTCTGGTATAATGTCTTGTTTAGCAAACATAGTCACTCAAAAGGTCTACGCATTTTTTGTATATAACCCAAAATAGCAAACAGTTTTTCTAAAACCCTACTCATTGGTCAATAACAAGCAGAGTCGCCAAAGTGTTTCGTTGGTAGTTAACTCATGTCTAGTTAATCAATTCCTTTCATATCGTTATCCAATTGTAGTAGTAAGGACTGGTGAACAACGTCAGTTCAACACACTGCTTTACACACAAATGTAGTTAGGCCCTTTGACATAATTTGGATAAATTTCATGGGCCGATCCATAGGGACCAGTCCAAAGGGGCCGGTCTAAAGGGACCCTTCCACAGGGACCCATCAACAGGGACTTGTCAGCAAGGACCCATCAACAATGACCTGTCATCAATGACCTGTCAACAATGACCTGTCAATAGGGACGCGTCAACAATGACCCGTCCACAGGGACTCATCAACAAGGACCCGTCAGCAATGACTCGTCAACAGGGACCCGTCGAAAAGCACCTGTCAAAAAGGATCCATCAAAAATGACCCCCGGTCAAAAAGGGCCCGTCCAAAAGGGGCTAGTCAACAGAGACCAGTCCAAAGGGACAAATCAACAGAGATCAATCAACAGGGATCAATCAAAAGGGGCTATTACCTCAAGGCCTGACATATCCCTCTTTGATTATTGGTTTGCCAATCGACAAGCGTCACTTAAAATACTTTTTGATCACCACTCGTGGGTTGGGTTAGGTTAGGTTACACTACAGCCGCCATCTTTATAAAGCCTGCCCTCTTACAAAAGCTATGAGTGGGCATGCGTAAAAAACGAAAAACAAAAACAAGCATGTTAATTCATAGTGGCTATCCACCAAACACATGTCTCTTGTGTGGAACAACGTTTTATTCCATATCGGCATTCAAACTCTCACATGTTGCAATTGGAAAGAGAGATTCTCTAAAAAAATTACAATTTCACCCCCTAGTAGGGGTAGGTTTTATTTTGGAGTGGAAATATGTTGTTCATTGGAAAGGGGGTATCAGCCCGAGTTCAATGACACCTCATTCGTCAAAATCCGACCACGGGTTCGAACTCACATTTTCTCACGTATGAAGCAAAACAGGATGTGACTTGTTTCACAAGGAGGACGGTAATAAGGTCATTTCACACGTGTTCACATGTATTTCGTCACTTTCCTTTCATATCGTTATTCCATTATAGTAGTGGTGAACAACGTCAATTCAACACACACAAATGTAGTTAGGCCCTTTGACATAATTTAAATAAATTCATGGACTAGTCCGTAGGAACCAGGCCAAAGGGACCCGTCCAAAGGGACAAGGACTTGTCCACAAGGACTTGTCCACAAGGACTCGTCCACAAGGACCTGTCATCAATGACCTGCCAACATTGACCTGTCAACAATAACCCATCCACAGGGATCCACTCCCCCACCCTCTTACAAAAGCCATGAGTGGGCATGCGTAAAAACAAAAAACAAGCATGTTAATTCATAGTGGCTATCCGCCGTACACATGCACTTTATGTGGAACAACATTTAAATCCATATCGGCATTCAAACTCTCACATGTTGCAATTGGAAAGAGAGATTCTCTAAAAAAAATTACAATTTCACCCCCTAGTAGGGTAGGTTTTACTTTTGGGGTTGAAATATGTTGTCCATTGGAAAGGGGGTGTTAGCCCGAGTTCAATGACACCTCATTTGTCAAAATCCAACCATGCGTTCGAGAGATATCGGACTGCCGCCATCTTGTGAGGTGGGGAGGTGGAGGTGGGTGTAGAACCCCTCAAGAACCACTACTTAAGAGGGCGCAACCGTTCTCACTGACAGCTGTCATTTCTGGCGTATCAGCAGATCTATAAAATTCCTTTTGAGCCTAAATTGACTTTCTCTTTCTCTATCCCACTGGTTTCGCTCCTGGCCGTGGTAAGTGATTTTTGATAGGCGACAAAAATCACGACACGCATGTGATTTGTTGTTGGCATGTTAATGAACCCATTTGAATTCAGTAGGCCATGTACATAGTGGCAAAATTGACTTTCTCTTTCTCTATCCCACTGGTTTCACTCCTGGCCGTGGTAAGTGATTTTGATAGGCGACAAAAATCACGGCACGCATGTGATTTGTTGTTGGCATGTTAATGAACCCATTTGAATTCAGTAGGCCATGTACATAGTGGCAAAATAGACTTTCTCTTTCTCTATCCCACTGGTTTCACTCCTGGCCGTGGTAAGTGATTTTGATAGGCGAAAAAAATCACGGCACGCATGTCATTCGTTGTTGTCATGTTAATGAATCCAATGAATACAGTAGGCCGTGTTCATAGTGGTAAAATCAATCTCGGGATTTTCCGCCAACACTAAGTTCCTCCTTTCTCTACTAGAAAGCGCTATAGTGTCAAGGAGCTTTCATAGCGTTCCAAGGAACGACAAGATTCGATATGCAAGCTGCCCTCTGGGCGTCAAATAACAAGATGAAGGCGGACGATACAGCTTTCAAGGAAGGATCTGTGTATGTCCCAGGAGGTTTCTGATGTGATCAAAACAGAATGTGAGTGAAGACAGACTAAGTAAACTTTAAATGCGATTTACTCATTAATTCGTTTCCTGACATTTGAAGTCATTCAAAGTGCTTTAACTTTTGTCACAGAAATGGTATCTGCTTGATTTTTATTTCAAATTAAAGCTAATACATGTATCTATGTTCCCTACCACTAAGAAAATGATATTCATAAAAATGTAATTTTAACAACTTTTTAATCAATTTTGTTAAACAAAATTTCAAGAAACTTAAATTGTAATATAATTTTAAAACCCTTACTTGTGACTAATTCGGACAAGAGTGCTAGGGAACATTCCCCATGTAAGTTTTTGTTCAAGGTTCATGGATTTTGGTTAAAATATGTGAGAGATAGAGAACTGTAAGTACCCCAGTGTAAATAGCAACAAATAATTTTTTTCATAAACAATTAGCATAAAATTTCTGTAAAATGAACTTCAAAATCTCTTAGTTTGATCATGATAAAACAACAGGAAAATTTAACATTGCTAGAGATTATTCTTTTAAAAAATTATTCCTAGTGTATTTGACCACCTTAAAATACAAGTAAATATGTGTTCGACCGTTTTTTCATAAATCCAATTTAAGGGGCCCTTGGAGAGGGGTGAAATCCTGGGGGGGGGGGGGGGAAACAGGAAAGAAAGTGTCCTAACTGATTGACTCACTTACTCACTCATCAAACTCAGAGGGAAAACAACTTTAAATAAGTAAATAGGTGTTCGACCGTTTGTTTCATAAATCCAATTTAAGGGGTTCATGGGGAGGGGTGAAATTATCAAATATAAATGGAAGTAAATGTCCTGACTGACTCACTCATCATCGCCCAGCCAAAATTATTGAAGTTGGAAACATGAAATTTTGGGGATATGTTCGTTTTATGTCGAAAACGTCCACTAAGGAAAGAGTTTTGAATATTCAGGTTCTAAATAGGTGTTAAGGGGGGTAAACGTGCATTTCATTGAATAACAATATCTCACGAGAGGTTTCATTTGGGGATGTGATACTTGGCATATATACTAATAATTAAAAATAAGCTGACACATGTCTAATGGTTTTTCGATGTAGTGTATATTATGAGGTGAAAGGGATGAAAAGTGGGGGTTGAAAGATTCTTAACGGAGCGTGTATCTCTTAAACAACATAGGCGAGGAGTTTGAAACTCGGAGGAAATCAATAAGCTTAAAATAAATAAATAAATAAAATAAATAGGTGTTCGACCGTTTTATTTTTCATTAATCCAATTTAAGGGGTCTGTGGGGAGGAGTGAAATTCTGGAAGAAAAACGTCCACTAAGGAAGGATTTTTGGATGTTCACTCTCATCGACCAACCAAAACTGTTAAAGTTAGAAGAATTATATTTTGGGGATATGTTTGTTGTGTGTCGAAAACGTCTACTAAGGAGGTATTTTTGGATATTCAGGTTCTAAAGGGGTGTTAACGAGGTTAAACCTGCATTTCATTGAATAACAATATGACACGACTATGACGCGAGCGAAGCGAGGCTAAAAATGAGATGGTGTGTGTCTGTGAATTACCCAATCACGCAAGTACCACTGGTCCAATTTACATGAATTTTACATGGAAGTAGCAGATTTACCTGGTTAACATATAGGTTACTTTTGATTTCAATACTTTGCACTATTTAAAGATGGCGACCATTTTAGTGACGTCACTACACCCGTTGGTTTCAAACTTTCATATTTCCATTTCAAATAAAAAGAGAACGCTGAGTGCTTCGCTGCTGTCGAAGTCAGAGGAACCCTGGAAAATGCCGGACGCAGTTTTCGGCAAAACGTCAGGACCGTCACAAGCCCCTGGAACACGGCCCTTAAGCCCGGAATACATCGATGAACTTTGTAACGCCGGCCGTGAAAGCCTCAATTCTTACAAGAACGCTAAGAAATAGCAAACTTTTGATGGCATATACGAGGTTAAAAATTGCATTTTCTATCCGAAAGGTATATCCAACCGTTAGCGAGTAAAACCTAAATATGTGCTATAAAACACGGTCAACGCAGAGCGGTGTAGTTGGACAAAAGTTTCTATCCTTAATCTCCCTCTGTGCAGCACCTCGCCTAACCCCTGTTTTAACTGTCACCTTCACATTTTAATTTATTTACGACGCGTAGCGAAGCACGGGTACTTCAGCTAGTTGTTAACATTACAGTGGCCTTATGGAGAGAGTGTAGTAGGAATTAGCTCCCTCAAACTTATTTCAAATCTCGCACTGTTGATTACTTATAAGTACAGTCCAGAGCTACTAGTAGTTGTGTGTCAATGAACGACATAAGAACCACATCAGCTGAACAGATTGCCTCTGCAATTAACTAGGAACTAAGGAATGGTGCAAGATGTCGGAAGTCTTAACAAGATAATAAACCAGTGAGGCTATCAGACCCGTGAGCTTCTAACGAAAAACAGTATTAACTTTCAGACCAAGGTTAGAATTTGTTAAACAGATTGCCTCAGATGTAGGGTGTGGTAGCTATGTAGAGATGTAACGATTAGCTCAGGACAGGGAAGCATGGGGAGGTGCATCAAACCAGTCAAATGACAGAAGACTCAAGCACACATCTATGAGAGAGAGTAAGAACGTGCTTCGTGTGTTGATTATGATTGAAAGGCCAAAGGCACTAACTCTCACCTATCGCGCGTTTCCTGTTCCTAAAGATCCCACCGCTTGCAGACATTGTCTTGCGGAAGAATACAAATGTTAAATATGCCACTTTGCGTAGTGTTCTCTTTGGTGACGTTTACATACATGCTTATAACCCGAAAAGTTGCTGAAACCTGTTGTTCTACTACCAGATACTAATCGCCTTACACCAAATATCTTGTAAGAGTTCCTCATGTAAAAAGTTGTCTAAAATGATGTTTACTCAATAATGTATTAAATAGTTTATATTATGCTTGAATCCGTGCCGTGTAATGCTGCTACCGAACATTATTTACTTGCAGTGACGTTAAGGAGGCGAGCATACCTCGCGATTAGCAGATGGCGCTACCTTCTACGTACTTTGGGTCTAACCCTGTAGTGACCAATGGTTTCATCCAGCCAAGTGATCTAACCCTGTAGTGACCAATGGTTTCATCCAGCCATGAACACTAGACACTTGTACCCTAACTTAAGGTCGCCATGAACACTAGACACTTGTACCCTAACTTAAGGTCGCCATGAACACTAGACACTTGTACACTAACTTAAGGTCGACATAGACACTAGGGACTTGTACCCTATCTTAAGGTCGCCACGCACACTAGATACTTGCACCCTATCTTAAGGTCGCCAAGAACACTAGACACTTGTACCCCAACTTAAGGTCGCTATGAACACTAGACACTTGTACCCTAACTTAAGGTGGCCATGAACACTAGGCACTTGCACCCTAACTTAAGGTCGCTATGAACACTATACACTTGTACCCTATCTTAAGGTCGCCATGAACACTACTCCCTTGTACCCTATCTTAAGGACGCCATGAACACTAGGCACTTGTACCCTAATTTAAGGTCGTCATGAACACTAGGCCCTTGTACCCTAACTTAAAGTCGTCATGAACACTAGGCGCGTGTACCCTAATTTAAGGTCGTCATGAACACTGGGCACTTGTACCCTAACTTAAGGTCGCTATGAACACTAGACACTTGTACCCTAACTTAATGTCGCCATGAATACTAGACACTTGTACCCTAACTTAAGGTCGCCATGAACAATTGGCACTTGTACCCTAACTTAAGGTCGCCATGAGCACTAGACACTTGTACCCAACGTAAGGTTGCCATGAATGCTAGGCACTTGTACCCCAAATTAAGGTGGCCATGAACACTAGGCACTTCCACCCTAACTTAAGGTCGCCATGAACACTACTATCGACCAAAATATTATGTGCACTCGAGTTTGAAGGTTGTTTGTGAAGTAACCAATAGACCTACATAAAATCCAATTGCATCATCATTTTCATCGTTCTATTTTACGTTAGTTCATGTAGGTTTGGAATTTTTAATTTATATTTTAATATTTTTCATCACAGTTGAAACACAAAAAGTGCCCGTTTTTAAGCGTGTTTCAACCATGCGTCACATTTAAGAATTATTATCTCACAAACCCGTCATCAGATCGAATCCACATTTTAACGCACTATACATTGGAATGTTGTATAACTGGTTTATTAATTTCAAAATTTTTTGTGTTCAAGAACGGAAGTTGTTATCATTTTTGTAAGGTAGCTTTTTCTTGGCTCGGGGTCGTTGGAAAATGTAGTTCTTGGTTTTGTTGTAATCCTTATACAACAAAAGGTTATGCTGTATGACTGTGAAATACGTAAATTAAGTCACTTATTTTATATCCGTTTTTTTTGCACGGGGAATTAAGACATGGTTCACCACCTAGCCACTCCGGGAAATGCTGTACAGCGTTGCTGATATGGAGCCCATCACTTCCGAGCGAGGCGCGCCATGACGCGTGATGGAGCCCATCTTGGCAACGTTGTGCAGCTTTCATCGGAGTGGCTAACTGGTGAACCATGTCTTAATTCCCCGTACAAATACAAACCGATATCAAATAAGTGAATTAATTTACGTATTTCACAATCATAAAGCATACCTTTTTGATGTATAAGGATTACAACGCAACCAAGAACTACATTTTCAAACCACCCCGAGCCGAGAGAAAGTTACCCTACAAAAATGATAACAACTTTGTTTCTTGGAAACACAAAATTTTGAAATTAATAAACCAGTTATACAACATTCCAATGTATATTGTGTTAAAAGTTAGATTTGATATGATGACGGGTTTGTGAGATAATAATTCTTAAATGTGACGCATGGTTGAAACACGCTTAAAAACGGGCTTTTTTTGTGTTCGAACTGCGATAAACAATATTAAAATATAAATTAAAAATTCCAAACCTACATGAACTAACGTAAAATAGAACGACAAATATGATGATGTTATTGGATTTTATGTAGGCCTATTCGTTACTTCACAAACAACCTCCAAACTCGAGTACACATAATATTTTGGTCGACAGTAGGCACTTGCACCCTAACTTAAGGTCGCCTTGAACACTAGCCACTTGCACCCTAACTTAAGGTCGCCATGGACACTAGACCCTTGTACCCTAACTTAAGGTCGCCATGAACACTAGATACTTGTACCCTATCTTAAGGTCGCCATGAACACTAGGCACTTGTACCCTATCTTAAGGTCGCCATGAACACTAGACACTTGCACCCTAACTTAAGGTCGCCATGAACACTAGACACTTGTACCCTAACTTAAGGTCGCCATGAACATTAGGCACTTGTACCCATCTTAAGGTCGCCATGAATGCTAGACACTTGTACCCTATCTTAAGGTCGCCATGAATACTAGGCACGTGTACCCCAACTTAAGGTCGCCATGATCACTAGACACTTGTACATTAACTTAAAATCGCCATGAACACCAGACACTTGTACACTAACTTAAGGTCGCCATGAACACTACACACTTGTACACTAATTTAAGGGCGCCATGCTATCAGATTGTAAAGCAGATTTTATATTTTATCATATACTTGACTTCTGTTATTTTCTTTTGTTTGTTTTGCGAGAGTTCCTGTAATTCGCCGGTTTATCCAGAAGTGTGTGTTATTTAGTTTGAGGAAGCCTATCGAACCCAACCCTAGTAAACGACCTGCAAGATACTTTGTCTCATGCCATCCAAACTATTTAATTCCTTTTTTCCCAATTAGGATTCACACACACTTCTGGGGTATCATATGTATTTTATTTAGAAGTGTGCACAAATGTGCTAAACAAGTATACAATAAGTTAAAGTTTGCTGTAGTCCACGAGAGATTTTTGCCTGTTACTACGCAGAGTTAAATGATATGTATCGCATAATTTATCACACAATGAGCACACACACTCAGAGTTTGGAACATGGAATTTGTCATTCCGATATATCTTATGATGGTAACCATGAAATTGCAAATCGTGTTGATACAGAGTGTACTGATTGATTGATTTTCTGTTGACCATCTTCTATCATTGAATCCGTTGCATAAAAATCTTGGGGAGTTTCATCTTTTCATCCTGTCTTATACAAAGTAACCTCATCACCTGAGCGGTAGATAGCAGCAAAAACTTGAGCCGCAGGTCCTCAATGTAGAAGGGCTCTGTCGCCACTTCTAGGGTAACATGCGGTGTAATTGAGCCGGGTCATCGCCTGTTTTCCCCGGAAACGGGTACAGTATCATATTGGCCGAGTAACGACCCAAGACATATTTCTCCTTTGTTAAGTAATAAGCTATCACAAGGGGTGGTTATAGTTGTATTAAGGGGCAGAACTATGAGGTCATGATTGTGATTTCCATAATAGAATTTTCCATTTTTAAATGTACAGGTAGTTGATGCGGAACCAATGGCTTTGTGTTACTAAAAGTTCCCTACATTTAGAAAGTGCCCTTGTCCTAGGAGGTACCACCCTGGATGGAACGGGGTGCACGCAGCCTTGTGAGTAGCATCCCTTAAATCCAGATAATGCGTCTGAGGATCCCCCATAATCCGCTAGCCATGAGCTGGGCGGCACCTGGAATTGGTACCCTAATTGTGACTGCCTTTCATTTCAAACAGAAGAATGTGCTCCATAGAAGACCTGCCTTATGATGTACTTGTGGAGATATTCTCCAATCTCTCGGTGGCCGATATCTTGTCGTCGGCCCAACATGTCAACAGTATGTGGAAGGAGACTTGCCACGACATTGACACTTGGAAACATCAGTGGTACCAACCTGGCTCTAGTTTGAACAATGATGAGATTCTAAAGGAAGTGCAGAGGATGCCTAAACTCCAAATACTGCTGCTACGGCACAAGTTGGATAATGACTTCTTCAGGGCAGTCACCAGTAAATGTCGGCACCTCAGAACACTGATAGTTACGTGCTGAGTGGATTGTAACATGATGCAGACTCTTAGATCCAATTGTCTGAATATCGAGCGACTGGTGATACCAATCTATTCTACAGGTAGTAACTTGGTTCTGGAGGAAGTTGCTAGGTTGGCGAACTTGAAGGCACTTGGGCTAATAGGAACCGATTCCTCTTGTAGCGTTGACGTGAAACCTCTCGCATATGGCTGCCCATCCTTGGAGCGGATCAGTCTCCGTTATTTACCGATTCTTAAGGAAGGCCTAGTCTATTTTCTAGAGCAGAAAGGAGGTACGTTGCGGCAACTGGACATTACTTGCAATAAGATTGGGGAATGTGTTCTGCCCTTGTTATCAGAATGCAGAAAGCTCGATTTGCTGGAAATTGAATGTTGCTGTGAGGACACGAAAGCACCAAGGAAGCAGTTGATAAATGGTGATAGCTTAGAGATGGCCATACAACGGCCGTTGAACATTCAGAACTTACAAACAGTCACATCCCTAAGTTTAGACCATTTCTACCGACAGCGCAGTTACGATGCGACAAACAAAATGGTAATTAAACTGATCTGCAGCCATTGTCTGAGTCAGTTGGTTTCTCTGAGGCTTTTCATTTTTTCATGTCGAACCTGAACAGTTAATGGACAGTGTTGCCGAGAACTGTCCGCTGTTAAAACGGCTGCATTTTGTTTGCTGTGCCTCTACGTCATACGTTTGCCTGATGGAGCTACCCCCTCTCGAGTTGCTTGAAGACTTCTCAATGGAATACGCCTACAAATTCGATGACAACTACATTGACTATCTCAGCTCCTGCCGCAATCTGCAGTACCTCAACCTCACTGGGTGTGACCTTGGAGAAGGCGCCATGAGGAGGATGGTAAACGTGAGTAATCTTAAACGACTTATCCTAGACGTGTGTGTTGTCAGTGGCTTCCCTTTCCATCTGGTCTCGGAACACATGAAAAACCCACCTATATCAGTCTTTACCACTCCATGGATATCGACTGGAAGGGTGTCGAGGAACTTAAGCAGAAGAGCCGACATGTGACCACCCATTCGATATCCGGGTTCAGCCATGTTTTGGTAAATTTCCCCGAATATAATGTTCCATGTTCTCAACATGCATTTGGAAACTGACAATGTGTGTGATATGAGTGTGGCGGTCAAGTTGGTGACTAATCTTTGTTTGCGGGTGACAAACGTACATTATCATTTGGTTCTATATAGGTGGCCAAGGTACGCATTACCACACAAACCATTCCTCGTCCAACTTTCGCACATTTTAAACGTCTGCAGAGGATACTGGGTCCAAATCTCTTCACCAATGTTCCTTTGAAGGTCCCTGTTTCAGCATTATATGTTCTACACACATTATGCCCATTCCTAGAGGTTCGGGTGAGACGTGGTTTTCACAGCCTCATGCCCTTCCTGACTCTACCTAAGGGCTTACCACAGAAACTATTAACTTGCCTTGAAGCTGGAAAAACTAAGGATGGATATGGTACAAACATCACATCTACCTGCTTCCTTATCGTAATCATGTCTCCACACGATAATGATATTGTTCATCGGAACGTACATCCAAGCACATGGGGCTGATTGCCAGAATGTCCCAAGGCTCACCTGGTCAGCATGAACATGTTGGCCTTAAGATATACCTGTGACCGTCGGGCTGCACTGTTGATGTGTAACTCGGTTGCTGGATATATGTGGGAGTGATGGGACGGAAGTGTAACACGCACTGCCAGCTGGATCGCATTGCTGAACACTTTCATTTTGACGGTAAACGCTCATGCGAACTCTGATGTCAACTGATTGAACACAAAGCACATGCCACATAGTCGAAGTCTTCGTATCAGTATTTAAATTATTATATGCTTTAATATGACACATTGTAAGTAGTCGTCAAGGGGCTTCGGTGGCGTAGTCGGTAGCATGCTGAACTGCTATGCCCAAGATAGCGGGTTCAAACCCGGCCGAAGTCGTCGGATTTTTTAAGAGCGTTAAAAATCCTTCAGTATGCCTTCCCTCGGAGGGGAAGTAAAGCCGGTGGTCCCGTGTCATAGATTTATGGCATGTAAAAGATCCTTTCACAGACTAAACTTGTGTAAAGCAAAATTTGTTAGGTTAGATTTCGTCAGAACGCACTATCAAAGTTCCAACGTTCACCACTAGGTATCATTGATATCTGGTGGCGAAAGTTGGAACTACTTGAAATTGAACGGAACTTGTAGCTCACCCTTTAGGGTGTCCGCTGGAAGCAGCTACATACTCAGGCGAGCCGAACATGTCCTCGGACACTCCCGGCACTAAAAGCCATACGATAAATAAATAAATAAATAAATAAATAAATAAATAAGTAGTCGGCAATTCCGGATTATGTTTCTGCTCAATGGCTATTCAAATATTAACCCACATGACGGTAATGCAGTCATCAATATTGTTACGGCTGTGAGTTTGTGTCATCGCTCGCCGCTTGAGTCACAACTGCCCCAGGGGCTGGGCTGTGGCCTGCCTCCTGTATTGCGTGTGCCTTATGCAACAGGGCTACTAAGACAAAGGGATAGTCCAGAAAATTCGTGACTGGACCAGCGATGGAAACCTCGAGAAGCCGTGAACCCTGGATGGATCTCGAAGCATGTATTGAGTCACCAGCCTGCTATATAAGTGCGATCTGTCTATCAGTTGTTGTTGTTGTGTTTTACGAGCTAGTGTGAGCGTTTATTCTGAGCGACAGAAGTGTGGTGACTTGCGAAACCCCTAGTGTAGCGGCGAAGTGAGGAACATACAGGGGACTGCCTTGTTCTGAGTGAGTGTGCTTTCACTGAGTGTCAGATATTGTGGTGTCGAAATCCAGTGACATTGTTTCTCCCAGCTTGTGAACAGCGCGCAGCAAGTGGTCGTAAGTACTGTAGTAGGCGCACATTAGGAAGAAGTTGCATGTAGTTCTGTCAAGGCCACTAGGCTCATTAGCGGCAGGATTAACTTCTGTGGTTTGTTGACAAGTGAAAGGGGCAAGAGCTCTCCACAAGCAAGAGACTTTTAGGAAACTGGAGTAAGGTTCCTATTGTCTGTAATTGCTGATGAGTAGTGTAATTTTCTGGCCGCAATAAAGTTAATTACTTCTTTAAGCAGTAATGGGTGTTGTGCTTCCTACCCACCGTAATCCAGTTAACAAAAGTGCCACTAGGGGGGTGACACGTAACAATATAATATATATCATCGTGTTTATACGGGACCTAGGCAAGCCTTCACGAACTAATACTCAACATAGCCTCTTTACTCACAAGAGGGACTATTCATAAGGCATTTTAAACTCAATTTCACGCAGGAACATTATCGGAACAAGCAAAATATAAATGAAACTTAATTCCGTGATGCAGTATTATTGGTACGTGAATATAAGCCACCATCTTGTACTTAATATTCGTGTGGTCGAAATAGCCGTGGGATTAACGTCATTGACTGTGAATCTAGAGATCTCGGGTTCGAATCCCGGACGGGTTAGATATTTTTGCTACCAGATATTCGTTTTAAACGATATCTATCATATCAATATGACTCATTTTAACAGAATCGATATGAAATTGCGTGTTGGTCTGTAAATCAAGAGGTCCGGGAACTGGGCAAGCCTTGCATGATCTACTGCTGTGCACATTGCATTCACTCGCAAGTTGGCCTATTTATAGGGAATTTAAGGTTATGCGCGGTGTCGCGTCTAATAATCTAGTTGTTCCATATCGTATTCTCTATTTAGGCTAGTACTGGTGGAAGGTACGAAACCTCTAATAAAATGAGTTCCGTATTATAAACTACAATATCTGTAAAACACTCCCTTTTACAATAGATTAATATTTGTGGCAAAAATATTATAAAATAGCGGTGTATCAACAATTTGCCGTCCTTGAAATGGTTTTCCGTGGTTTCCCATTTTCTACTCCAGGCAAATGCTGGGACGGTACTTTCTGACAGGCCACGCCCGCTTCCTTCCACATCCTTACCCAGTTTCATTCACCATCATTCATTTCATCTCGTGAGGTTTGCATCAGGAAGGGCATTCGACCTTAAAAACCATCCGCCACAAATACTTCCATCGCATCTCAACCCTGACCCTGTAGGAACAGGGGAATAATAAGGGGTAGACATACAATACCGGTGTATCAACAATTTCATGTGAGGTTTCTTCTATGTCAGATGTTACACATCATATGCGACTACTGTAAGGCTCATATGTTTTTTTTTGTGTGCAATAATACGTAGTGAGGCTGGAGAGAAGAATACGGTCTTCAGATCCGTGTTCTCGTGTGTGATTGTAATGATTATAGGGTATAAGATTTGTGTAGCTCCCCCAAGACTACTGCACCATCCCAGCATTTACCTCGGCAAAGCCTAGATGGTAGGCAACCATAATGTGGAGTTCAGATATCATAGAATAGTACTGTGTCACCACAATAACTCAAGTGTAGGAGACTGATGACCACACCAGCAACACAGTGTGGAGTTCAGATATCATAGAATAGTACCGGGTCACCACAATAACACAAATGTAGGGGACTGATGACCACATTCATACATTGATAAGTATATTTTTAAAGCAATTTCAAGAATTTTGTTAAATGAGAAGAAAGGAACTCTCCAGCGTCAATACGTATTATTGCAAAAACTACAGAACTAGGTAAAAAGCTTAATGTACACTCATTATTTTTAAATAAGCTCATGTTTTCTTGTCGTTCGTACACTGTTTATGTTGGTATGTGGCAATGTGCTCTTAATGGAACTGCAAACATAATCTTGGTCAGCGATGTGTTCAGCTGTTTAACTTTAAAGTGTAAACTGAATATAGTATTGTAGTATATTATTTTAAGTTCCTTCATATGCTTAATGCTTTAGTAGTCAAGCTACTAGCGGTTTGTTATTGGAGGGCAGCGACAAATTGTTGCTGGCATTGTGGGTTTTGTAGAGCTATTCTGTTTTGTATATTTATAACTGATGATGCTCACTTGACGAGAGAAACATGTCAAACCCCCACCATGTAATGTAACGTTCTGTCCAATATATTTTGGCACTCTCCTGTTGACCGACTGAAGACCATTTCTGTTTATTCATTAAGAAACCATCCAAGATGCCGTCAAGTTTATGGTAAAATACCTTAAAATATTTTTTTTTTAATTACTGCAGAAAATTTGCCACAACTGAACTCTGGTCACAGTTCCTTAGATCTTATAACAACCTATCTCAAGTTCTGTTCATTATGCAGTGTTCTTTCTTAAGAACATACGATATGGACAAAATAGTTAATAGCTTTCATTACCCTAAGGCACTTCTACTCAAGCCATAATTTTGTTAAATACTGAATATATTCATCGTCTCCTAAGTCTACCTCTGCTTCCGTTGCCCTCTATAGCAGAGTTCATTGATCTTGTAGGTAATTGACTCCCTCAATCTCATCACATGGCCTCTCTATTTGAGTCTCTTCACACAATCAGCTACATCTTATGTGTTCATTTCTAACTTAGCCTTTCTCTCATTACCAGTAGTTTCCTACCATTGCTCCTATCTATTTGTCCCAGCTACCCTCTTATCTGTTACCTCGTGCACTCGCCCAGTTTTCGCTTCCATACAGCAATGTCTAAGCAATGTAGAGTACAGTAGTTACTGCATTGTCTTGTCTGCACCTCGCTACCCTCCTGAGAGAATTCTCAGCCTAAGTACTTACAATGGTCCACCTCCTTCCCAGCATCCTATGTCCTTGTCTTTCTTACGTATTGACATCACGATCGTATTTGCATTGCTGATGGTATGTGAAAGCTCTCTGAGCAGAATAAAGCGGAACCGCGGGAGTGAGTTGGTCGGCCAGTTACGCAATACAGTTTACGCCACGGATTTTCGACGGCCAGAGGACAGTCGGCGAGCCTCACGCATGTGCAATTAATACGCTGTGTGTCCTCCGCCGGTGACGAATAAATAAAATAGTAGAACCTTGCAGTTCCTTGTGTGCGTGTTGTGCATAGTGGGTTGAGCGAAGTGACACAGACTCAATCAAAACTAAGAGAAAAAACTTCACAACCAAACCCCTGAGGTTTTAATAGAAAGAAGGATTCTGGCGCGTTTCTTATTTACGTGCAATAGGTAAATATAGGGATGAGGGCAGGCCTATATTTTATGAAGCTACCTGTAGTATATCTCGTATCTCATGCTATATCATTATTCTGTGACGAAGCACTTGGTGAAGCATTGAGCTACACATCAGCTCTTTGCTATCTCAGGGGCTGATTGATACGCCTGTCAAACTCCGGCTTTTCAAATAGGAGGTTCATTTTGAGGGTTTTATTAAGCAGGTCAATTACCGTACACTCGTATCGTTTGCTGTGTATGGACACTATTTCATTTTTAGTAGTGGTTGAAACGATAGATTGAAGATAAACATTCCAACCGGCCGGCGGGACTCCAGACTACCAGAGAAGCACCTGCTCTCAGCATCTCCTGTCATCTGCTAGTACTAAACTCGCTTCTGTACGCGAGCACTCTAGGTCACCGGCCATAAACCGTGGCGTCAGCATCTCCTGTCATCTGCTTCAATGCAAGATCTCTCTAGGTCACCGGCCAGAAACCGTTGCGTCAGCATCTCCTGTCATCTGCTAGTACTAAACTCGCTCCAATGCTGGAGTTCCCGAGGTCACCGGCCATAAACCGAGGCGGCAGCTTCTCCTGTAATCTGCTAGTACTAAACTGGCTCCAATGCAAGAGCTCTCGAGGTCACCGGCCGTAAACCGTGGCGTCAGCATCTCCTGTCATCTGCATCAATGCGCGAGTTCTGTAGGTTACCAGCCAAAAATCGTGGCGTCAGCATCTCCTGTCATCTGCTAGTACTAACATCATTTCATTGCGCGAGCTCTCTAGATCACCGTCCATAAACCGTGGCGTCAGCATCTCCTGTCATCTGCTAGAACTAAACTCGCCTCAATGCGCGAACTCTCTAGGTCACCGGCCATAAACCGTGGCGTCAACATCTCCTGTCATCTGCTAGTACAAAACTCGCCTCAATGCGCGAACTCTCTAGGTCACCGGCCATAAACCGTGGCGTCAGCATCTCCTGTCATCTACTAGTACAAAACTCGCCTCAATGCGCGAACTCTCTAGGTCACCGGCCATAAACCGTGGCGTCAACATCTCCTGTCATCTGCTAGTACAAAACTCGCTCCAATGCGCGGCCCCTCTAGGTCCCCGGCCATAAACCGTGGCGTCAGCATCTCCTGTCATCTGCTAGTACTAACTCGCTTCAATACGCGAGCTCTCTAAGGCAACGGCCTTAAACTATGGCGTCAACATCTCCTGTCATCTGCTAGTACTAAACTCGCTCCAATGAGCGAGCTCTCTAAGGCAACGGCCTTAAACCATAGCATCAGCATTTCCTGTCTTCTGCTAGTACTTAACTCGCTTCAATACGCGAACTCTCGAGGTCACCGGCCTTAAACCGTGGCGTCAGCATCTCCTGTCATCTACTAGTACTAAGCTCGCTTCAATGCTCGATTTCTCGACGTCACCGCCCATAAACCGTGGCGTCAGCATCTCCTATCATCTACTAGTACTAAACTCACTTCAATGCTCGATTTCTCGACGTCACCGCCCATAAACCGTGGCGTCAGCATCTCCTGTCATCTGCTAGTACTAAACTAGCTTCAATACGCGAGCTCTCTAGGTCACCGGCCAAAAGCCGTGGCGTCAGCATCTCCTGTCATCTACTAGTACTAAACTCGTTTCAATGCTCGATTTCTCGACGTCACCGCCCATAAACCGTGGCGTCAGCATCTCCTGTCATCTACTAGTACTAAACTTGCTTCAATGCTCGATTTCTCGACGTCACCGCCCATAAACCGTGGCGTCAGCATCTCCTGTCATCTGCTAGTACTAAACTCGCTTCAATACGTGAGCTCTCTAGGTCACCGGCCATAAACCGTGTCGTCAGCATCTCCTGTCATCTGCTAGTACTAAAATCGCTTCAATGTGCAAGCTCTCTAGCCCACAAGTAAACTGTACTGTGCTGGCCGGGTGTACTCAAGGTCACCCTACCGCGCGAGGTGTCAGTCTTTGTTGAACGCTTGCGACATTGTATTTACTGCGTAGGCCGGTTCCGCTTTATGTTGCTCACCCAGTGTTCTCTCATAATACAGGGACAAAGGTAAATGATGTGTGTTAAGTGTTAGTGTTACGTTATGGATAGAGTTTGGTTCCTCTAAATGTTATGTCCTAATATTGGTACGTTTGTGTGATAAAAAGAAAGACGTTAAAAATTGTTAGAGATAATTATTTTGTAGATTTATTTCCCATTTTAAGTTAGCTCTCTTTTAATGTACCACTATTAATTTTAGGAAAATATATATTTTTGAAAGGAGAAAGTGTTGTTTTACTGTTTATATATGTGTAATTCCTGTCTGTGAATCACAATTTGTATTTACTGGATTGATGTAGCCCTCCATGGCTCCTTGTCCAGAGCTAATCATTTCATCTCTACAAAGCTAACACCCCTTAGTTACAAGTAAATTTGTTTAACATATTCTAACCTTGGTATATGCTACCCCTATTGCTCTTGTCCTCGACGCCTTCCTTCCGTAACTAAGTTTGCTATTCCGGGGTGTTTAGTCTGCGTCCTTCCAACCTATCTCTTCTCTTCATTACCGTAGAGTGGCGTAAAGTCGATGAAAAATAAGTATTTTTCACATATTACAGTATGAAAACGGAATGCAATTTTGAAAACATATATATATATATATATATGTAACGAAGTTACATCATTTAATACTAGCCTAAGAACTTCCGTAATTTACGAAACTATTATTGTTTGAAGTGTGATCGGCGTATTTCAGCCTAGAAACGACTTTACACATCATATGGGGTGAAATTGATCATTATTAGCCTACTTTCGATTTTTGCAAAAAATGAAAGTAGACTTATGAGATCAACACAGGGCGAAAAAAGTGTGTCTGTCTGTGTGTGTGTATGTGTGTGTGTGAGTCTGTGTGTGTGTGTGTCTGTGTGTGTGTGTGTGAGTGTGTGTACTCTGAATGTCTGTCCCACCCCCCCTATCAATTCGAACACGGTGAATGCGAATTGAACGAAATTTGGTACAAAGGTAGCACTAGCAAAGGACACCTCAGTGTCATGTTTTATATCGCCGCCATCTTGACGGAAACGTAATGGCGGCCACACAAATGTTCAAAGCTTAAATCAAATTACGACTAACCTAATCATCCGATCTCTACCAAATTTTGCAACAACATACCTTTATGGGGGGAGCATCCTTTGACCAAACTAATAAGTCATCAGCGTAATAGTTTGCGGATGGCGGCCATCTTTGTGTGAAAATCGATTCCCCCTATTAATTCGAACACGGTGCAACCGAATGGAACGAAATTTGGTACTGAGGTAGCACTAGCAAAGGGCACCTCAGTGCCATGTTTTATATCACCGCTATCTTGACGGAAACGTAATTGTGGCCACCCAAATGTTAAAAGCTAAAATGTAATTACGACCAACCTAATAATCTAGTCTCTACCAAATTTTGCAACACCATATCTTTATGTGGGAAACATATTCAGACCAAACTGCAAGAACATCAGCCCAATAGTTTGCAGATGGTGGCCAAGTATGTGTGCAAATCGATTCCCCCTATCAATTCAAACACGGTGAAACCGAATTGAACGAAATTTGGTACAGAGGTAGCACTAGCAAAGGGCACCTCATATTCATGTTTAATATCCCTATAGCACGTTGTATTTCAACAAGCTACTACAACCAACATTCAATCATACTCCTTGAAAAGGACAAAGAGTTATAACAATACCCATGCATTTAGGAGAAAGTAGGCTATATGTTCTTTACTGAACATCTTGTTTTAGTTTTTAAAATCTTTTAATCATTATTTAACATATAGAAATTACAAAATTATACATTTTACTTGAACGCTAGCGGGCTTACTCTCTAAAGCATACAATATAATTCGTTAAAAATTCCCTATTACATAATCTCGTTTAATGTTATGTTCATTTCTGAGATAGTCTATGGAAGAGGTAGCGTACCGGTACCCTTTTTCAACTCTTTGAGAGCAATTTCATTATTATATTCTTTGCAAAAACGAATAAATTACATTCAGAGACAAATGACTTGACAAATTGTCTCCAATAGTAGTCGTCTTTCCCTCTACATTTCGTACATGAGTACATTTCAGAATAAACCCCCTCTCTGAACACTTAACTAAAACTTCCTTCAAACAATTCTCATCAGTGGTATTAAATGCAGGTTGTCCTCCAAATGTTCAGTGTGTTTACCTTTGACCCAATCATTTAGGGTAGTATTGAGTTTACCTTTGACCCAATCATTAAGGATAGTATTCCTCCCCCCCCCCTTCCACTCTTAGCTCAGCAAAGTTCAAATACATTATAATATCATTTCCAAGCAGACCTGGCTTCTTCTGATATATTCGTACCATGATCGACTTCGCCGTACAAAATGTAAACCATTGGCATAATACATTATTGCTAGCACGCGACATAAATTAGGTGTGGTCTGAAGGGCAGCAAAAGAGCACAACACATAATCTTATCAAATTAAGTCGGTGAAGAAGTTGGCGTACCGATCTAATCATCATTCTTCTGTAACACCACATTTCAAATGCTCCTACTCTTCCATTTCCAATTGTGCCATCAGTTAAAGTTTCATTTCCATGAGCGCCACGCTCCAGACGATGGCTTTCAAAAATGACTTGCTAATACCTGACCGATTTGTTGACCAAGGTTTTGAAAAATATTAAAAATGGACATTGATTGAAAACTTAACCACACTTAATGTGTTATGGTTATAACATACAAATAATATCATATAAATAGCACGGAGCTTCAACATTCCAAAGAAAGTTAAATCGTTACTTCTCCATTTACCCACCAGGTGTTAGTACTGAAATTATATCGAGACGTCACAATGATCGACTTCACCCCGTTCTACGGTAGCAGTCGCCGGAAACATATCTCCTCTCCCAATCGTCTTAATACCTCATCATTTGTTACTCTATATCTGATCATTCTTCTGTAACACCACATTTCAAATGCTTCTACTCTTCCAATTTCGCCAACAGTTCAAGTTTCATTTCCATAGAGCGCCATGCTCCAGACAAAGGCTTTCGAGAAGGACTTGCTCATACCTAAATCTATATTTGATGGCAATAATTTTCTTTACTGTAGGAATGCTTTCCTTGCCTGAGCCAACGTGCTTTTTATACCCTTGTTGCTTCGCCCATCACTGGATATTTAGTAACAAGAGTCTCCTACTTCCGTTAGCTTTCCACCTGCCAATTTGATGTCGATAGGCGTTCCTGATTTATAGGGATGAGATAATGCTGAGGGAGCTCTAGTTTCCCAGAAAAGGTCGTAGTGCATGGTCCAGTATCCCGATGGAGTTTAGGCGCGGTGTATAGGGCAGTACAATTTATGTTCACAGTGGTATATCCACACACAGTGAGCTTTGGTACGTTTGAGATAATAGCCTATGGTTTGTGGCGACAACAAAGCAATGTGTGAACGTCATGAATAATGAGTGCTGAAGTGCTGGGCAGGTGTGCCAGAAGACTGTTAAGGGTATTTTACGTAATATTAAGTAGACTCGCTCTAAATTTCTCATGTGCATACGACTGGCCATTTATACCAAAGCCTGCTGACAAGATTTGTAGGCTACCGTACATCTGCAGACACTGCGTAACCCTAGAAGAAAAGTTTCAGTTTAATTTCTTGACCGTGAAAGCCAATATTCCACTCATCTTTTGCCGTTATTTTCCAATCAGCTGCAGGTTATGTAATTTCAGAGGGATTTCTGGTCGATGTTGGGGTATAATTGTTCTTGGTTGGGGCATCCTATTTCAGATTGTAAATCACATAATAATTATGTGCATACAGTAATTAGAGATTGTTGCAGCACAAGTAATAGTGACATGTGGTTCTATTGATTTGCCATGAGATAAGGATCACATTGATTTGTGTTTCCCCTATTTCAAACCACTGAATCAAACTGAAAAGGGGGGTCTTATTGCGACAAAGCCTCCACAAAGTTCGATACCGTGTCTTGACATGGGGAAGAGTTTGGTTGCAGTGTACCTAATTCTCAAGGAGAGGTTATGAGTATGGAACTGTATTAAAATATCACTTCTACCAACAGCCTATCTAAATACAACTATTACTCTTCTGACAACTGCATTAATCAAGGTTTTATTTTATTTATTTTATGTCTTCGGTAGTGGCGAAGTAAGGGCTCATGACCCTCTCTTACACTTAACCACGTAATATGATACTAGTACATAGAGATGGGCAGCAATCGACTGAAAACAGTCGAATTAGTCGATAGTTAAAACAATCGACTTATTCGACTGCTTTTAAAAAACAGTCGAATGAATTCAACGACTACTCACCGTATCATAAACAAGTCGTTTGCAAACGACTGATCCCAAAGCTATCGTTGGAAATCATTCGAATGAAACAAGTCGATGGCAAACGACTACTTCCAAGCGAATGGAATCATTCGAATAAAAGTAGTCGTTGTAAACGACTGATCCCAAAGCAATCGTTGGAAATCATTCGAATGAAACAAGTCGTTGGCAAACGACTACTTCTAAGCGAATGGAATCATTCGAATAAAAGTAGTCGTTGTAAACGACTGATCCCAAAGCAATCGTTGGAAATCATTCGAATGAAACAAGTCGTTGGCAAACGACTAATTCCAAGCGAATGGAATCATTCGAATTTAAGTAGTCGTACTAATCAAACGACTTCTTCAGGATAACTTCATGCTACAATTCATTGTGCTGTATGTTTATTGTAGAGCTTTAATTAATAAGTTAAGTATACCTGTAGGTGCCTATAGTTTTATACAGTTCGTTGATTCTTTCAATGAAATAGCCTAAATCCAATTGTCCAAGTTATTGGACAATTCAATATTGTCATTCAATATTTAGGTTATGTTTGAACTCCAGATTCCGGTTTTGTGGCACATCATCCCAGGCAAGCCGGTAAATACCTTTGCCTCCCTGTCAGATGGATCATTTAGCCGTAATTTTGAATTAGAGTAAGGTCGTAGTATGCGTGGTCAGATTTAGACAATAGCCTACTCCATGAAGGGGTCATGGCTATGCCTTCTATGTTTGTTTAATGAATAGAGTAACTGAAATGAAGGTTGTATACTGATTTTAAGATTTGTGGAATGAGTTTATGATTTTTTAAATAGAATTTAATGAAGTCTTCAGTAAAGTTAAAGGAGACATGATCGTGTTTACACAATAGCCTACTCCATGAAGGGGTCATGCCTATGCCTTCTATGTCTGTTTAAGGTGTAGTGTGCCTGAAATGAGGGAGGTTTACTGATTTTGGTGTTTGTGGAGTAGTCTTTTCGTTTATAATTTAGGTTTTTGTGAAGCTTGTTGCGGAGTTGTTTTATGGATTTTATTGCTCTGCAAATGAAGTGTATTAGGGGGTTCTGGGTTTGGTTTAGCTGTAGTTTACAGGGTTATGGCTGAGAGTTGTTGTAGCAGGCCTAACAACTGTATCAGAGCAGTGGCGTGCTATGTGGGAGGGGGTTAGTGGCAAAGACATGAGGGCAGGGATGGAAGAGTTATAGCGATGTCTGTGGTTAAACTGCCGTTGCCTTATGGCTGATTTTATGTACTGACATCCATCATAAGATAGAGTGGTGATGTGAATCTCTTCATCTATTGCAGCGGGTACTGTGAGGACAGCTTGACCGTACGCACAAATTGATTCCGGTCGTCAATTGTTTGGAAATGGGCAGCACCGCAGCAGTCGACTGAAAAATGTTAAATCCATCGACTTGTTTGACTGCTTTTAAAAAACAGTCGAATGAATTCAACGACTACTCACCGTAACATAAACAAGTCGTTTGCAAACGACATATCCCAATTGTGTTTTAACTTTTAACATGTAGAACGCGCTTGGATAGTTTTACGT
Source organism: Meconema thalassinum (assembly GCA_946902985.2). NCBI lineage: Eukaryota > Metazoa > Arthropoda > Insecta > Orthoptera > Tettigoniidae > Meconema > Meconema thalassinum. The sequence goes on along the minus strand of CAMPQE020000057.1, from coordinate 14,201 downwards.
TCTGGTCGTCAATTGTTTCAGCACATGGATAGCACGCGCATTAAAAAACTTAGTATTTACATTGTTGCCAACATCTCCACTGAAAGTTCGCCCTCGTTGCTGTTCTAAAGTGTTCTATTTTCGTGTGTATTTACTGTAGGCCGTAATTTTCTTGTTCAAGTCGTATTTCAGCTCTACGTTCTTAGTACTTCAGAGAGGATTAAATTAGTGAACACATAGTCTAACTTGTTATGACTCTATGGACATATTTTACATTTACTATTTTTGGTATTAAAATATGAAGTGTGATTATTTCAATGTTGGCTATGGAATTGTTCCCGGTACTTAAGAACTCCCTCTCAGTAATAGTGATTTAATTTACTCTTAGGTTAATTAAGTATTGGTCTATTACTTCACTTATCCACAGTACATACAGGTAATGTGCCCTGTATCAATACCGGTATCGGGGAACATTTACTCACACATTTTGCATTAAATGAAATGTGCAACATTGCAAATAATGGCTGCACTCTACACGACGTAAACCACCATTTCGAAGCACAGTAAAAATAAATAAATAACTTTGACCAATTGCATGTTGCCGAGCGTCGAGTAGTCCAAACTAACGTCTGTAAAAATAGGTGGGTTAAGGAGAAGTTTGATTTTCATCTGTTGGTACGATTCAACTCAGCCGGTAATGGCTTGCAGTGCTTTGTACGCTGCCTAGAAGCGACTACTTTCAGTCGAATACATGAAACAACACGCTTAGGAGCAATGCGAATTCAGGTAACCATTCGACTGAAAGTAGTCGACTATCTAGTCGATAGTTTCTACCAATGAATGACTAGTCAGTCGATGGTTAAAAGTAGTCGATAGTCCCATCTCTACTAGTACATATGAGACTGTTGGAGAGCGCTTGCCACAAGGTTCGGATACTCCAAGCTGGTTGCCGAGAGCGCTGGCATAGCCTAATCACCATGGACTGCAAGGCAGTGTCTAGTCTTGTGTGTACACTATGTGGAAAGAAACTCTACCATCTCCCATGCTGCTTACAGTCTCTCCTCTGTTGAAAGTCACAGTGTTGTTACCTCTGGGATTCAGTGTTGAGTTGTCAGCTGATTCCGTCTGTGTCGAAACATGTTCCAATGTCCCTACATGCTGCGGTGTGATTTCATTAGCGCCTTCTTCCGGTGCACTGCGTACCGAAGCTGGATGTTTGGCAACACTCTAAATTACCCGCACCGATCTGCTGATCCAAACCTTGGCTGTCTTAGGATCCAGAATCCGATAGCCTTTGGTGTTTCCATCATAGCCAATCAGGACGCCATCTATTGCTTTGTTGTCCCATTTCTTTCACTTTTGTTTGGGTACAAGCGAATAGACCTTAGACCCATACACACGTAAATGACCCAGATCTGACTTCACTCCTATAAACAATTCGACTGGAGTTTGGTTGATACTCGGGCTCGATGATCGATTCTGCAAATAAGCTGTGGTCAAAACTGCTTCTTCCCAGAAGCGGTTGTTCATGTCAGCATCCAACAATATGCACTTTGCAGATTCTGTTAATGACCAATTCTTCCTCTCTGCTACGCCGTTTTGTTGTGGAGTGTAAGGGACTCTGAGCTGATGTTGGATCCCCTCCTTCCGCAGGAAGTTCTCCAGTTTTTTGTAAAACGTATTCCTTGCCATTGTCTGTACGAATGGCAATCGGCTTCCTTCCAAATCTAGTATGCATTGCAGCAATGTAGTCCTCTACGACGCCTGCCACCCCATCTTTGGATTTTACCAGCCTCACCACAGTAAAACGGGAGTAATCGTCAATGAGTGATAGAAAATACCTATTTCCACTTGGCGTCGCAGTCTGCATGAGCCCACAAAGGTCAGAATGAATGAGTCGCATGGGCTCCTTCTGTCTGGATGTACTCTCAGAAAATTTTGCTTCGGTTAGTTTTCCCTTGATGCAGTCTTCGCATACTACCTTCTCCGAACATGTCGACACGTGGATACCTGTAGCCAATTCCTCATTGATCAGACGCTGGATTGCAGCCGGATCCCGATGTCCCAATCGACGATGCCACTGGTGTAGGCATACAGCTTCCCTCGCCACATGAACTGACGAACTTGGTACCACAGTCTGAAGTCTGAATAAATTCCCATCGTTCCTTGCTTCTGCGATGACCTGATGTTGTTTGTAGATGCTGCACGTGTCATTCTCGAACGTCACTCGGTGACCTTGCTCTGTTATGCGCCTCATCGAAAGTAGACTATTTTCCAATTGTGGAATAAACAGCACATTTTTCAATAGTACTTCTTGGAGGTGCCCGTCTGGTACCTCACAGTAAAATTTTCCATCTCCGATTCCAGCAGCTACCACGGATGAACCATCAGCAAGAAAGACTGTAGCACTTGTGTCACGAATATACATGAAAAATTGCCTATCATTCGTCATATGACTGGTTGCCCCTGAATCTATACACCATCCTCCAGTAGGCCTACTTGCAGCATGTTGTTGATCTAGTGCCTCAAATGTAGCATAGTTCTGTGTGTTGCATACCTTAACCTCAATCGATGATTTTGCCGATTCTGAACCTGCTGACCTCTGCTGTTGACTTTTCTTGAATCGATAGCAATCTGCTTTTAAATGGCCAAGTTTATTACAGAAGTAACATGCCCGTGTCCCTTTGCCACCCTTGTTTGGTTTCCCGCTTGAATTTTGATGAGCACGACTAACCTTACTTGAGCCTGCGACCGCCGACTGTAGTGCAACCTCTGAATCACAATTTCCAGGCACGCCTTTGGTATTCGTCAAGCATTTTCCCAGTTACATATTCCACTGTTAGATCTGCCTCGTCACGGCCCTCGAGCGCTGTGACAAGTCCTGAATAAGCTTCTGGAAGACTCACCAGCAAAACCGCAACAATCTCGTCGTTTTCAAGTGCCCTACCAGATCCACGCAGCAAACCCACTACTTCCATAATTGCGTCGATGTGACTGCTCATTGGTCCACCACGAAAATGCATTCCGTACAGTTTACGTCGTAAATATAACCTGCTTCCGAACGTGGATCTCTCGTACTTTCTCGACAGAGCCTGCCATGTACCACACGCATCGTTCAAATGTGCAAAATGAATGAGTTGACTGTCCTCAACACTCAATGTAATGTACGCTAAGGCTTTGTTATTTTTCTTCTGCCACACCGCGTTAATTACTTCAGGCTTTGGTTCACTGACAACTTCCCACAAATCATCACGCACTAATACGGCTCGCAACTTTGTTTTCCAAAATATAAAATTTCCACCATTTAACATTGGAATATTCAACTTGACACTTTATTGAGCCATCTTGTAACCGCACACGATCGTTAAACAGACTTTTAATCCGCTTACGCGCAGTTTGCCGTAGACTGGGCCCATAACCTGATGAAATAGCAGCTTATTATAAATAACAACGATCAATGTACTGTAACACTTGAGTGCTTTCATTTGAAATTGAATAGTCTACATTATAACAAAAATTATGGACTGCTGCTGCGGAAGATGAAATAAGCTGTCTCAATCAACATTGTGTTTGGGAATTAACGGAGCTTCCGCCAGGGAAGAAGACTCTTTCTTGTAAGTGGGTATTTAAGGCAAAATTGGATAGTAACGGTCAGATCCACACTTACAAGGCCAGATTGGTAGCCAAAGGATTTTCTCAACGATATGGTGAGGATTACGACGAAACTCTTGCGCCAGTGGTGAAGCATGACACTATTCGAGTTTTATTCAATGTAGCTGCACAGAGGGGACTTCACGTTCGGCATCTTGAAGTGAGAAGTGCTTATTTGAACGGTGAATTAAAAGAGGAACTATATATGGAACAGCCACAGGGTTTTGAGGAACCTGGTCAAGAGAGCAAAGTTCTGAAATTGCGGAAACGTCTCTATGGTTTAAAGCAATCGGCACACGTTTGTAACAAGACAGCTACAGAGACATTATCCAGGTTAGGCTTTCAACAAGGAAATTCAGATCAGTGTCTTTATTCAAGAAAGGAAGAATATGGAAGCATCACTTACATTCTGTTGTATGTCGATGATATGCTGGTAGCTGGTCAGTCTGCAAACTTAACTGATAAAGTTGGTACAGAATTGCAGAATTATTTTGACATCAAAGACTTGGGTGATGTTAGTTACTATTTGGGAATTCAAGTGGAACGACAGGAAAATGGAACATTTTTGCTAAACCAAACGGCAAAGATCGCAGCATTGTTGGAGGATCATGGCTTATCGGAGCCAAAACCAGCTGCGACTCCAATGGAAACCAATTTCTTGTCTGGTGAAGTGACTGCAAGTACAGAGTTACCAAATAACACTCTGTACATGAATGCTATAGGGGGTCTACTATACATAGCCTCAGTATCCAGACCAGACATCGCAGTCGCAGTGAGTCTACTTAGTAGTAGAGTGGAGAAGCCTACTCAACAGGACTGGAATGCTATAAAACGAGTGATGCGGTATCTTTCATTTACAATACACAGGGCACTTCGTTTATCTTCAACTAAAGACACAGAGCTCAGATGTTATGTGGATGCTGATTGGGCTGGTGACAAGACCAACAGGAAATCTACAAGTGGTCATGTTTTCTTTCTTGGCGAAGGAGTTGTAGCATGGTAAAGCCGGAAGCAAACGTCAGTTGCCATGTCGTCTACGGAGGCGGAATACATTGCAGCATCATTTGCCAGTCGGGAGCTGCTGTGGCTCAGACAATTACTTATGGACATGAGTTTACCGATTGTTGGTCCAACAACCATGTATGAAGATAACGAAGGTTGTATTAAATTAATTGAGTCAAATCGGTTTGGGGCTCTCACCAAACACATTGATGTATGTCATCACCAGCTTCGGGATCTTCGAGAAAAGGACATCATAGAAGTGCTGTATTGTCCATCCAACAAGATGCTGGCAGATGTATTCACGAAGCCTTTGGATATAGAACCATTCCAGAACATTGTGGAACAACTGGGTCTACAATGATACGAACCCTTGACAGCGAGAAGGGGTGTTGGAGAGCGCTTGCCACAAGGTTCGGATACTCCAAGCTGGTTGCCGAGAGCGCTGGCATAGCCTAATCACCATGGATTGCAAGGCAGTGTCTAGTCTTGTGTGTACACTCTGTGGAAACAAACTCTACCATCTCCCATGCTTGTGTTGGGCTTAGAGCACATGCGTAATATTGTTATAATGTAGGCTCTTCAATTTCAATTAAAAGCACTCAAGTGTTACAGTTCATCGATCGTTGTTATTTATAATAAGCTGCTAGTTCATCAGAGACAATTTCGGAAATACAAAAATTATTATGAAGATAAATAAGGAGTAAATCAATTATGCTAATACTAATATTAATGAAAATGCACATGAATAATGATAGTAATAATTATAATAATCACAATGTCCTTTCTATAATATCCTAGATATAATCCTAGCTCAGTCATACGTCCTATCATCCATCACCATTCACACGGGGCAATCAGCAGTATTCAACAGGTAATCTCGGCATGCGGCCTTAAATTTATTTATTGTTGTGGAATTTCTGATGTCAGGAGGAGTTGAATTCCATAGTCGAGACCCAGCTACAGCAAAAGAGCGGTTAAACATGGATGAGTGGTTGATGGGGTTGGCGAGGGAAGAGCCAGATCGAGTGCTTCAATTATGATATGAGGACAAGTAACTAAATTTTGATGACATGTACGTGGGGGTGTTTTCATGCAGAAATCGATAGATGGATGTCATCAAGTGAAATTTACGGCGTTCATCAGGTTGAAGCCATGAAAGAGCACGGTAGCTTGGGATTATGTGGGCATAGTATCTTAGATTGAAAGCAAACCGAAGACAAGAGTTCAATGCTTGTTGGAGTTTCATTGTTTGTCCATGAGTCGCGTCGACGAGAACGATGTCACAGTAGTCTAGAATTGGTATTATTTGTGTCTGGATGAGTTTAATTTTAATGTCCAGTGGTAAAATGTTCTTATGGCGCATTTGTACTCATGATTATTAATATTATTTTAATTCTATGGTCTGAATAGGACCACTTTAGTCAGGTTTAAGATTCATGTTGTTCTTTTTATCCGCCCAATAATTCTTCATCCACTCTGTGCGTTCTTTTTTCCTCTCGAATCACTCTTCCTATCCTCTGTTTGTTGATCTTCGTCTGTCGTAGTGTGATTGTCTTTCAATATCTTTGGTGCGTCCGTCTTGTATTTTAAGTCTTCTATTGTAATATGTTACTCTTATCATGTCTTCCTTAAGTTCTGTGATCCATTTGCACTCATACATGACGAATAATAAATGTTCTAGACAAACTTTCTGAATGTTAGAAATTCTACCTACAGCACATTTTGATCAGAATTTCTGTTAGGCTACTTTTAACTTAAAACAATATAGTTTATAGGCTACTCCATGATATTGTAAAATACCACATATTTTAATATTAAACCAATAAGAATCAATGACTTTTTACAAAAACCAACACTTTTTATGAGATTTTCCACTCTGGAGTCTCAGGCTACATGATTATTCAAAACGTTGCCGTAGGTAGACTACCCCATGATACTGTGAACTACCATACGGTACCCACATTGAATAGCACAAGGAATTTTGATCAAATTCAGGAGTGCTGAACTTTCGACAAATCTACCAATACTTAAATTAGTCGAAATCCCGTTTGTAATGATGGATAATAATGATTTCCTCCTCCGCTATCCCCAGCTATGTACTGCAAACCCCGTGCATACTATTCATCAATAAAACTTATTCAGACCAATGGTTCCTCTTTTTTAATCGTGGCAAATGCCGCAATGTTTCTTAACTTAGGGCCACTGCCGCCTCCTTCCCAATCCTCACCTGCATTACAACTACACACTACTACCGTACCGACATTACAATAACACAGGTTTTCAGAAAGAATCTACAAGGAGCTAAACGACCACGATGTCCTGGCCCCTCAAATGAAACAAGGTACGACTACTTTATAGGTTATGTTAAATGTTGTGTCGGGAATGGCGAGTTACATTTCCAGTGTTTGCAACTGCTCTGATTCAAACTTCAGTTATTTTTAACACATATATCTTGAAATAAGTAAAATTAAAATGTATACATTGGAAATTCTCTGTTGTTATTGAGCTATCGGGAACACTTGATTTGGCGAGTTGGCAACACTGGAGAACTTCTCTATAAATAGCCCTTAGAGACAGACCAGCGGGACTAACGAAGAGATCGGAATACTCGCGACCGCAACCGAACATCCATCCTCTGTCACGCACCGAGACACATGGGCCGGACAACCTGATTGGTTCATAGTGGTGACGTCATCATTACTCAAAGCCCGCTCTCCCAGCGGGGTCAGTCAGCGCTTCATCGTGGAGATGTTTGAGACAGACCAGTGCGGGGCAAACCAAACACAACCTAGATCGGGGCTAGGATTTTTATGTAAATAGCCTACCTATTCCTTCCCTTTGCTTATACATAACTAAAAATCACAGAAGTGATAAAGAGGAAATCTGACATTCTACTGATCGGAGCGTGGAATGTTAGAAGTCTGACAGGCAGTGGAAGGTTAGAAAACTTAGAAAGGGAAATGGATAGGTTGAGGTTGGATTTGGTTGGGATTAGTGAAATGCGCTGGCAGGAAGATCAGGACTCTTGGTCAGGAGACTAAAGGATCATAAGCACTAAATAAAACAATGGCCAAGCAGGGGTTGGTCTCATATTGACTAGGAAACTTGGACATATGAAGTTTTCAGGTATGTCAAGGGTGAAGAAAATGTTATAGTAATGGGAGATTGGAATGCTGTGGTAGCAAAAGGAAGAGAAGGGAAAATAGTAGGAGATTTCTGATTAGGTGAAAGGAATGATCGAGGAAGCAGGCTGATGGAATTCTGCACAGAGCATGAGTTGGTCATAGCTAACACCTTATTAAAAAACTAACAATGGGAGAATATTCTCATGGATGAGACCAGGAGATACAGGGCGTTACCAAATCGACTTTATTATAGTCAAGCAGAGATTTTGAAACCAGATTTTGGATTGCAAAACGTATCCCGGTGCTGACATAAACTCTGATCACAATCTGGTTGTTATGAAATGCAGACTTAAGATGAAGAAATTGAAGAAAAGTCAAAAGCCCAGAAGGTGGGCAATAGTCAGACTGAAAGAGAACGACGTGAACAAACGATTCAAGGTGAGTATATAGGAAGGATTAATGAAAAACCCTGAACAAGCTACAATTGCTGAGGAATGGACGCTTTTGAAGAATGAAATTACAAAATCCACTGAAGAAAACATTGGTAGGAAAGAGAGAATAGGAAGAAAACCGTGGATCACGCAGGATATACTAGAATTAATGGACGAACGGTGGAAGCACGACAGGAAGGGGGAAAAGCAGAATGCAGACGTCTGAGAAATGAGGTTAACAAGAAGTACAAGGAAGCAAAAGGAAAACGGTTGAAAGAGAAATGTGCAGGTATAGAAAATTGTCTGAAGTTAGGAAAGATAGGCAAGATACAGCTTATCGAAAGATTAAAAGTACTTTTCGGTGAAAGGAAGTCTAAGTGCTGTAATATTGACTCAGATGGAAAACCTCTAACAGATAGGAAAGAAAAGGTGGAGAGTTGGAAAGCTTACATAGATTGTTTGTATAAGGGAAAGGATATTGATAATCAGATAATGGAATGGGAAGAGGAAATTGATGAGGATGAGAACGGAGATTTAATATTGAGATCAGAATTTGACAGAGCATTGGAAGAGTTAAGCAGGAACAAAGCACCAGGCATAGATGATATACCGATTGAGTTGCTAAGTTGCATAGGTGATGAAGGTCTGACAAGGTTATTTCACTTGGTGTGTAGGATTTATGAGTCAGGTGAGGTACTCTCTGATTTCAAGAAGAATATTATCATACATACACCGGAGAAAACAGGAGCTGACAGATGTGAAGCCTACAGTACCATCAGGTTGATCACTCATGCTTCATACATCCTGACTAGAATAATTTACTTGAGGATGGAAATATGGATAGAAAGAGAGATGGGTGATGACCAGTTTGGCTTCAGGAGAAACGTTGGAACAAGGGAGGCTATACTACGTCTTTGGCTGATTTTGGAAGCTAGAATAAGGAAGGATAAGAGAACGTTCGTGGCATTTGTAGACTTAGAAAAGGCTTTTGATTCCGTTGATTGGAGTAAGTTGTTTGACATTTTGAAGACTATTGGAATAAATTACAGAGTTAAGAGGGTGCTCTACAATCTATAAAGAAACCAGACAGAAGTTATTCGAGCCAAAGGACATGAGAGAGAAGCTGGTATTAACAAAGATGTAAGGCAAGGCTGCCAGTTATCACCAATACTTTTCAATCTATACATTGAACAAGCAATGAAAGAAATTGGAGAAAAATTCAAAGTAGGAGTAAAGATTCAAGGAGAAATAATTTCAACACTGAGATTTGCTGATGACATCGTCATCTTAGCTGACACACCAGATGAGTTGAATGAGTTTTTAAATGGTATGGATTCTATCTTGAGGAAAGAATTCATGATAAAAATCAATAAATGTAATACAGAAATATTGTAATGCAGTCGAAAGAAATTAGAAACCCCTATGGATGTCGAATTGGCAGGTAAACATTGAAAGGAAGTAGGTGACTTCTGGTACTTGGGAAGCACGATAACCAGCGATGGACGAAGCAATGAGGTTATAGGGGAGACCGGGGTAATGGCGAACAGGGTGTTTCGTTGACATAACGGTGTCTTAAATTGGTGCTGATGTCTAGCACAAGTCCCTCTAACTCCACAGCAACTGCACACTCTAGTTGGCGGCAAGACGTGTTTTTTATGAAACTGCTAGGAACGTTGTGCAGCTATTTAGCACAAAAGTAAATACATGTACGGTTACTTCTTCTTCATAGGGATAGTACGTGTATTATTTACATTCAGTTCATATCTTAATCATGTTGAACACGTTTTAACTGTTTACTTAAGAAGTTATTAACAAAATATTATCATGGCGTCCACTTGTTCGGCATTACCCTAAATATTTTCCGATTGATAACAATCATTTTATTAATTTAAAACCGTTCAATTAAAGGCAGTATGGCTTGTTCTAAATATATCATACATATATTTATTTAATTATTTCATTTATTAGGCCCTAACTCGTCCTAACAATTTTCAAGAGAGCCTCAACAAAGTAGCAAACATCGAGGAAGGAGTATCCGGCTTCAGGATGACAGATGCAAGTAACTGTTATCGGGGTTTCACTATGTTACAATATTGGTACAAGAGCGGGGTTCAATCCTTCTTGGGGTTTTCTTTTAGCATGTTACAATATTGATAGAAAAGCGTGGTTCATTCCTTTTAAAGGAGGAGTGAGTTGATATTATTATATCCCAAACTTATTCTTGTGAGGTATGTTGTGTTGAATTTGGACGTGACAATGTGCTATGGTATAATATTCAGAAGCAAGAGTTTAGTGCTTTTCAGTCGGTCAACACGAATGTACCCAAAAGAGATGGGTTATGCCCTAATCCTGAAATAAATTACATGAGATTAATAAAACACTAGGATGACCAGTTTCGATCGTCAAGTGATCATCATCAGATCCATTACACTTCGGCTACAAAATCTATGTTTGAAATACAGGTGAAAATATTTACAATATGTACAATTATTTAGTTGCAGTATTGGTACTGCAACTGTCAGTGTATGCTAAATGCAGTATATATGTTAGGTGAAATGCTAAATGGTGATAGCTATCCGGAGATTGTACTTTAGAGAGATTATATGGTTGTAAACTATGGTTAAACTATAATTTTTTTTGGCTAACTACTTATCTGATTGTCTTCCGTATTACAGCTACTCGCAGTTTTCGTGCTCACTGGAACTCGCTGTGCGGTCGACTGCGGTGGTTATCTTAACGACTGGTTTTTTCCCCTGCCTTCTCCCCCCTGTCCCTACGTGCTGTGGGGAGTGATAGCGATGTGTTTATGTGAGGTGTTGCCAACCTAGATAAGATGTATGTATGTTATTGAACCGCAGTCGACCGCACAGCGAGTTCCAGTGAGCACGAAAACTGCGAGTAGCTGTAATACGGAAGACAATCAGATAAGTAGTTAGCCAAAAAAAATTATAGTTTAACCATGGTTTACAACCATATAATCTCTCTAAAGTGCAATCTCCGGACAGCTGTCACCATTTAGCATTTCACCTAACATATATACTGCATTTAGCATACACTGACAGTTGCAGTACCAATACTGCAACTAAATAATTGTACATATTGTAAATATTTTCACCTGTATTTCAAACATAGATTTTGTAGCCTAAGTGTAATGGATCTGATGATGATCGCTTGACGATCGAAACTGGTCATCCTAGTGTTTTATTAATCTCATGTAATTTATTTCAGGATTAGGGCATAACCCATCTCTTTTGGGTACATTCGTGTTGACCGACTGAAAAGCACTAAACTCTTGTTTACTAAGGCAACACTGAAAATATGGCTTCAAACACCACAATATTCAGAAGCATTGTGCAGAAATTGGACTCGCAAAGACTGCAGTTCATGGAAAAAGAAAACTGAAAGTTATTTATGTGATTTGTGCATTTAAAAGGCGCCAATAATACACACATCAAAAAAAGTTTTGCATCACCTCGGTTCCAAGAGTTCCGGAACCGTTAAATACAAAGGGAATAGAGATCAACACAAACAACATTTCAGCTCGTTTTATTGCTCATGAGACCCACACATTGCATGTTGTACCATCATACAGCTAGACTTTCAGCATTTGTGGTCCAGATTGCAGTACACACCACTACCTCTAATACCCAGTAGCACGGCCTCTTGCATTGATGCATGCCTGTATTCGCCGTGGCATACTATCCACAAGTTCATCAAGACACTGTTGGTCCAAATTGTCCCACTCCTCAACGACAATTCGGCGTAAATCTCTCAGAGTGGTTGGTGGGTCAAGACGTCCATAAACAGCCCTTTTCAACATATCCCAGGCATGTTCGATAGGGTTCATGTCTGGCGAACATGCTGGCCACTGTAGTCGAGCGATGTCGTAATCTTGAAGGAACGCATTCACAAGATGTGCACGATGAGGTCGAGAATTGTCGTCCATGAAGACAAATGCCTCTCCAATATTCTGCCGATATGGTTGCACTATGGGTCGGAGGATGTCATTCAGGTATCGTAAAGCCGTTTCGGAGCCTTCCATGACCACCAGTGGCGTACGTCGGCCCCACATAATGCCACCCCAAAACATCAGGGAACCACCACCTTGCTGCACTCGCTAGACAGTGTGTCTAAGACGTTCAGCCTGACCAGGGTGCCTCCAAACACGTCTCCGACGATTGTCTGGTTGAAGGCATATGCGACACTCATCGGTGAAGAGAACGTGATGCCAATTCCGTGGGGTCCATTCAGCATGTTGTTGGGCCCATCTGTACCGCGCTGCATGGTGTCGGGGTTGCAAAGCTGGACCTCGCCATGGACGTCGGGAGTGAAGTTGCGCATCATGCAGCCTATTGCGCACAGTTTGAGTTGAAACACGACGTCCTGTGGCTGAACGAAACGCATTATTCAACATGGTGGCATTGCTGTCAGGGTTCCTCCGAGCGGCAATCCGTAAGTAGCGGTCATCCACTACAGTAGTAGCCCTTGGGCGGCCTGAGCGAGGCCTGTCATCGACAGTTCCTGTATCTCTGTACCTCCTCCATGTCCGAACAACATCGCTTTGGTTCACTCTGAGACGCCTGGAAACTTCCCTTGTTGAGAGCCCTTCTTGACACAAAGTAACAATGCGGACGCGATCGAACTGCGGTATTGACCTTCTAGGCATGGTAGAACTACAGACAACATGAGCAGCGTACCTTCGTCCTGGTGGAATGACTGGAACTGATCGGCTGTCGTACCCCTTCCGTCTAATAGGCCCTGCTCATGCATGGTTGTTTACATCTTTGAGCAGTTTTAGTGACATCTATGAACAGTCAAAGGGACTGTATCTTGGATACAATATACACAGTCAACGTCTATATGCCGGAGATCTGGGAACCGAGGTGATGCAAAACTTTTTTTGATGTGTGTAGTTACACCTAAAACATATTGTTCACAATATTGTAAGTTACGCTGTAATAGCTTAAATTAATGCAAATATAATTTTCCATCAGTATTTGAATTTTTATTTGAGGGAATGCTGAACGTTGGCGTAATTTTTTTAGAACTGATTTGAAAGATACTTCTATCCATGTTTGAAGGTTGTTTTTGCGAGTGTTTACTGGGTAAATACGATTGATTTTCGAAATTTACTTTGTTCTTTCATGAGTCAATTATTGTTTGTAAAATCCGGCTTCAATGCTTCGAACTGTCTACCCACCTCTCTCTGCAAATATTGCTCATGCTGGAGCATCTGTAGATTTAGCAATTTTTTCACTTCATTTAGCTGGAATTTCTCAATTTTAGGGGAAGTAAATTTTATTACTACAACTATTAATATACGGGCCTCATAAATATCTCTAGATCAAACACCTTTATTTGTTTGAGCTGTAGGTATTACAGCATTACTTTTACTTCTTTCTTTACCTGTTTTAGCCGGAGCTATTACTATATTAACTGACCGAAACTTAAATACCGGTACTTCATTCTTTGATCCTGCCGGGGGCGGAGACCCTATTCTATACCAACACTTATTTTGATTTTTTGGTCACCCTGAAATTTATATTTTAATTTTACCTGGATTTGGTGAAAAAAAGGAAGCATTTGGAATATTGGGAATAATTTATTCTATACTTGCCATTGGTTTACAAGGATTTGTCGTATGAGCCCACCATATATTTTCAGTCGGAATAGATGCAGATACACGTGCTTATTACACTTCAGCTACCATAATTATTGCGGTGCCAACCGGGTTTAAGATTGTCAGATGGATAGCTACTCTTCATGGAACACAATTTAATTACGGACCTTCATTACTATGAGCTTTAGGGTTTGTTTTCTTGTTTACCATTGGAGGCTTAACAGGAGTAGTTTTAGCAAATTCATCAATTGATATTATTTTACATGATACTTACTATGTAGTTGCCCATTTCCATTATGTTCTCTCTATAGGAGCTGTATTCGCTATTATAGCTGGATTTGTTCAATGATATCCATTATTTACAGGATTATCCCTAAATCCTAAGTGATTAAA